>JSYW01002458.1:0-21542 GCA_000787475.1 Lentinus polychrous
GCATGCTTCTGAAATCTCTGCATGACAGCAAGGGATAGTGAAATATTTCGGGAGACAAAAATCACACTCTAAGGAGCTGCAGCAGGCACTTTGTCTAAGGAACGTAAGACATGCCCAATTAGGCAGGGTTGGGCGCTTCGCGCTCGGCAAGACCACCAAGGGTCGCTAAGTACCCGCTAAGTACCGCAGGAGGTTCAATGAACTTTTCCTGATGCTGAGGGGAAAGAATGGAAGCACAGGAAGCGGGCTTTAGTAGACTAAGACTTTCCGTGCCTGTAGCTATTGAGGAGAGACCAAAACAAACAACCTAGAATAACTTATCTAGGTACAGAATGTCAAGAGGACATACAACTTGAATATGAGAGATCGAGCTCATGAACGATCGAGGCGGAGGAGGCACAAGGAAACGCTGCATGGAACAAACAGATGCAAAGTGTTTGTACGAGAAAAGAAAGCATAGAAGAAAGGGCAGGTCGCCACGCCAAATGTGCCAATAATCTGTCCTGTTCTTTGTCTCCCTCTTAGTCTGTTTTCTTGCTTGTGATATATCCGCTTCGTGTGCTTTGAATCGCTCGTATGTAGCATATCTCCTGCCGCTCTTGGCATGCTGACCACAATCTACTCTACATCGGGATTCTAGAAAGGCGTCCTCGGGGTCCTTGACCCTTCGTTTCAATGCTATTTCCACCCGCCGACCTCTCTGACGCCCGGCATACGCTTGCCACATGGACGATCGAACCTACCGTTATCGTCCACCATAGTTTCTTGGATACGTTGACCTCAGTAGTGATTCCGAACAGTGAAATAGTTTATGTTTTACCTGGGCTGAGAAGGGTGCATGCATCTTCGTGGAGCGGAGTAAGTTATGGTGAAGACGGAAACCGGCGCAGGCCACGGGGAACACCTCGAGTCGACTGTTCGGTCACTGAACCAGGTATCTATTTGTTCCAACAATTACATTTCCTACAAAGTACGCATGGCATGTTCTGTTCTACGCCTTCAATATTTCAATCCTCTCATAGGTTTGTAGGTAATTCAGGCGGTTGCAACAAAGAAATATGGGGTGTTATCCATGCCCAAGGCACGTCGGGAACGCTCCACCGTGACATTCCTCGGGCGCACCCTCTCTCCGCTGCCACGATGATATGCTAGCCGGTCTTCTGAAGGCCCGGAGGCTCTTGCGAGTCGTCCTGGTCGATCGTGAATGGGTAGAACTACCGCCACGAGTCTCTTCTGCAATCTCGTGCGTATATTGGCAAATTGGAACGCCGGTTCTACTTGATACAGGCGAACGAGGGAGAGTTATTGGAGCCACCCACACCCTTTAAAGTTTACACTCATCTATTCCGACCTGGAACATAGTATAAACAACTCTTGGGACATCCTCGACATATTTGTACGCTCATCACGATTCTGGGCCCAGCACTTGTTCACCCATAGCCACAAAAACTCAGGCATGAGGACTCCGCCGAGAGTGTAAGGTCTGTCTGGTCGTTCACCAAGTAAAACCATACTCTGTACCTGAGGTTCACTGTAATCTTCAAAGGGCCGTTTTCCTGTATAGACCTATGGCATCGTTTCAGCTTTCAACTTTTAGTTCTCGAGAGATATGTTCACTGACCTCTACGCATAAACATGCAAACGAGTAAACGTCGCTACTTTTGGTGGGCCGGGAAGAATTCAAGCCGAATGCACCGGGCTCGATCAATTCTGGCGCAAGCCAGTGTAGTCCGCCACCACGGTTCGAGCCATGGCTGCGACTACCTCCGTCCGCAAATACGGAGAGACCGAAGTCAGTGACTTGAGCGGTACCATCGTCGTGGATCAAGATGTTGTTCTACGTGATTCCTTAGTGTCCGTTATACAGCGAGTACGAATGACATGTACTTACCCCGCGTAAATCGCCATGTACTATATGTTCGCTGTGAAGATACGCAAGACCTTCTGCCACATCCAGTAACTGCCAGGCGGTAAGATTGGGCAGGGAATGTGAGGCGAAAGAAAGAAATACCCATTTATGAATTTGCTGAACGGGAGGTTTGAGCCTTGGAAGACTACACATATACTGCAATATGTTCCCATTCTCTACCCAGGGCAGAACCATGCACGGCATGTCGATGAAACTCTTCTTGTCTATTCCAAGCAAGGGGACGATCTTGGGATGGCGCAAGTACATCCAGAGTAATGCTTCACGAGCAAAGTTCTGCATCGGCACTGCTTAGCACAAGTCGATAGGGCGTATGAAACAGTGAGAAGTAAGTTCCACTCACCTTCGCGCGGCGCACTCGCTCGTCTGGAGTGGTATTCATGAACTGCCGGAGTTTCTTTAGTGCTACCTTGTTCCCGTTCAACATCGCACTGTATATATCAGCCGTGCCCCCACCGCGATCAGTGTGCTTATTGACGTTGTAGACATTCGAGAGGAAAAGACTAATAGGCAATCTGTCGGAGAAGTGAGAGAGCTTGACCATGAGCTGTGGTAGCTCTCGCTTGTCCAGTGAAGGATGGTTCTTCGTCATTTCACTCCAGAAAGCATAATCGGAAAAGAGCTGACAAATGTTGATGCGCATTCAGTTCATCATACAGCCCGTTGTTTCTACCACGAATACTTTACCATATGCATTAGAAACAATGCATGTCGAGCATCGCCTCCTTGCAGAGTCGTAACGGCTGCTTGACGTTCGGGTATCCGCAGGGCACTCGTCAGAAGGTTCAAAATCTTGCTCTCGAGCGCATGCTTTGCCTCCGTGGAGCTAGTCTCGTCGGACTCGGACATCATCCCAAATGATGCGCGGGTCGTCACCACATCATTCATTGTGATGATGAGGCAGTGTGAATCAACAAAATCTTCCGCTAGTGCGAAGCGGTGGTCTTGAGGAAGGAACAAGTTGAACTTCTGGAGGTACGCAATGTCTTCGTATAGTACATTGCACATCATCTGAACAGCAGTCGCTGTGTCAGTTCTGTGGGAATCCGTTGAATCAAAGTCAGAACGGACTCAGGGTCACCATATGAATTGTATCTCACCTGCGGGCCTGGTAGTCACGAACAATCTGGTGAATCTTGTCATACTTGGTCGAACCTAGTTTGAGTAATGCGAGGTCAGAGTACACATTCTGCGCAGCTATACGCAAAGCCATGGCTAGGAGTGAATGGGGCGAGGACGACGGCTAGGTTGTCAGGGTTTATATGAGCCAGTGCAACAAGCGGCTAGAGAATCCACTCAATGACATGCACCGCATTCCCAAGGACACTAATACAAGGATGCATCACGGGGCATCGTTCGTATGATCACTGTCAACTAGAAAACCGTCAGAAGAGCACTCTAGATTAGAACGTGCATACTGTACAGCTAAGTACTTTCAAGCACCGGCAAAATGCTTATGCGTGACTCCAGCTCGAGTGACCATTTCCTGTGCTTCTACCTTGGCCTGTCCTACCACCTCGCTGACTAGGGCACCCGGTTCTACCGTAAACAAAGTACCATGCTGTTCCACTATATCACTCTCGGTGATATGGTAAGGACCATATAACCCTGTGGGATAGAGCCAGAAGGTTATCCCATTTGTGGTCTTCCCCGTCTCGTCTGCTCGCCCTTGATTCCTGACATACCGCTCAACTGCGGAGCAGTCTTCCATAGTGGATATTTCATCCAGGGTTCCAGTTGTGAGGAGTGCGCTGAGGAGGGCATGAGCTTCTGGGCTGTTTCCAGCAGAGCGGGCGGAGTTGAAGGGGAATTGCGTTTTGTCTGTATCCGACATCGTCTGCAGTGACACAGTAAATATAATCGGTGATTAGTCTCTCGTGGCGGCTGATATGAGAGTGCGCACGGTCGTCGTGGCTTGCGTTCAAGGGCGAACTCAGGCTGTGCCGTATGCTGTGGGTGCATATGTATGCGTCACATGATCGCGTCCGTGTGACCGATCGAGGAGAAATCAACGCGTCCCAAGTCGCGTCTCTTATCTCCTTTCATTTTCATTTCACCCATTAGCTTGAAGACGAGATAATGCCACCGACGCTCAAACCGATTGACCCTCTGGAAGCTCGATGGGAACCTACCCAGGACCCCAGCGATATCGTTATTCCAGGGCTGGACACCACCGCCCCTGTTAACGATCAGATTGAGCAAATCGAGCAGCTCATCACGATCAAGTTGCAGGTATCTTCCGTTTTGCTATGTATCGTATAAGGAATACTTATTTGTGCTTCCAGAACATAGATGCAAACTTCTCCAAGATTCAACAAATATTGACCAGTAGGATCTTGCCTGCGGTGAAGCGCTATGCTATTGCCACAGAGCCTGTGAGGGAGGCTGCCAACGTGCGTTTGTTATAACACTATCATGATATAAGGGTCGAATATCTTTCTTGCCACCAGTTTTGGACGACTTTCTTTGAGCAAGCAGCCCAAATTCGCGTTCCAACGTACGAAGACTACGAGATCTCACAGGAGCAAACTTCCCATACCGAATCATCCGCACACCACTCCGAAGAGGCCTCCACCGCAGACTCCTCCTTCCAAGATGAAAGCGCAACCCCCGCTCGCTCCTCCGCCTTCAACCCTGATGGCACCTCATCCGAAGTATCCTTCATGCCAGGGCAAGCAGCTATTTCCTCTACGCCTGCCACAACGTCCCGACATCGCTCTCACCCGAGCGAAGCCGATGAAAGCGCAGATCCTACGCCTTCATGGGCTGCCTCGATGGAATCTCCGCTGTTACAGCTGAATAGGGAGATCCAAAGCTTGGGGCAAGACGATCATGATGCTGTTTCGGTCGCTTCGTCTTCAATGGCTCAGCTTAGTATGCGAGACCACGATGAGGAAGCTGATGTAACTCAAAGACCTGGTCAAATCTTGCGAGACGATACTATGATGCAGATGTCGGAAAAGTCAAAAGGGAAAGGGAGAGAGCAGCCATCATTGCGAACCGATATCTTGCGTCGGAACGCATGTGTCGCAGATTCTTCTTCTTCGCGCATAGGTCATAGCACATCCATCTCCCCGTTGAAGCTCAAGCAGAAAACACCGATGTTGAAGAAACTCAATCCATACATCCCACCGGACTCGAATCCCTCAGACTGGGGAGGCGTCGTGGACCTCAAGGATCCTTCGATATCGTCACCTGACCGGACCATCTCCCCTATCAAACAACAAGAACGATTCAGACTACATCTCAAAGACCCTCCTTCGGGGTCTAAACGGTCAAGATCGAAATCCCCATCGAAACGAACGATCACAGCGACGCCTCATCGGAGTGTCCTCGATTTTCGAGGAGACGAAGACGACTCGTTCGATGAGAACTTCGGGATGTCCCCGCCTATCACACTCGCATTCGCCAGACCGGAATCGCACTCCAAACCGAAACTTCCTAGACTGGGACAGACTCCAAAGAAAGTCGCCGCGGAAAGAATCATGAACAAGCTGTTGGATGTAGAGAAGAAAGGGATATTCGGACCTGGAGGGAGAGCTGCTGTTGCCGCTTTACGTGGTACAGGAACGGGGACTGGGACAGAGTCGAGTATGAGCACTTTGCCGACGCCGCCTTCGTTGACGAGGTATATGAACCCTGCCGAGTCGAGTGCGAGCGTGGCAGATGCGAGTCTGGAGAGTCTGATGCGGCGCGTTGGGAATGGGTTTTATAGTTCTAATGCTGCTGGTGGTGGTGGTGGTAGGGAAGGCGCGGATGCGAACTCGACGTTGACTCAGCAGAACCCTTCGTTACCCCTGCCAACGACGACGGTATCGGCTGCTTCCTCCTCTGCAACTTCTGCACATTCGCGTACGATAGAGACGTTGGCTGCACTCACGGCCCAAGCATCTACCTCCACCACTTCCACCTCAGCTCCTCACCGTTCACAGTCGACCACGACCGCACAACCCGACCAGGCCCTCCGCACGCCGACAATGGAGCTGAACCCGTTCTATCTGAAAGACGATGAACTTCAACCGCCTGATCAATCAGATGACTCTATAGACTCCTTGGAAGAAGAGATGTTGCAACAACAGCCAGCCGGGTTCTATAACAACTTTGATGGACAAGTCGTCGGATATGGGCAAGGATATGAAGGAGAAGACTCATTCGACTCGAACCAGTCATCCGATTCCGATCTGGACAGGATGAACAACCAACCGTTCGAGATGCCTCCCGAGGGATACGACGAAGATTCATTTTCCTCATCCGAAGATGGAAACGATTCGAGGTTTCATCAACAACACGAAGAAACGGAGGAAGAGACGTTGTTTGGTGTTCCACCTGCTCAGAGGGCTTTGATTGAGAGACAAAGGGAACAGGAGAGGCAGGAGAGGTTGAGGTTGCATGGCGAGCATTTGTTGGAGGATACGATGGGTATTGGGACTCAGATGGTTAGTGCTGGGAGGGTGGAGGATACACCTACGCCTTGGCCTGGTAATCAGCGATAGTTTTCAGCTTTGAAGTTTGGTTCTTCTACTTGGTTGCTTGTTCGGAGTATCGACGGCGATACGAATATTGTGTATAAAAGTATAATGGTGGTTGAACACCGTGGGATATATTCTAGATGTCTTTTATTTCCCTACTGTTACAATAAGAAGCAGAAGATGCACTGCAAAGGACCCCCAATTGTTGAAATGGTAGTGTACAAATGTGCGATGGTGTGCGAATGCGAAGCTATGAGCAAGAAAACGAAGCACTAGACGAAATCAGAGAATTTGGACCTTGGGCCACTTGTACTGTGGGCCGACCTATAAAGCGTGATCAGTCAGCAAAAGAGAGAATGACACCACAACTGATTCCTGCTCACCTGCTGCACGACAATAGCAGCCAACTTGTGACCAGCCTCAACGGCCTCATCGTAGCTCTTCCCAGCAACGAGCGCGCCAATGAAACCACCAGCGAAACCATCACCTGCGGCGTTGGTATCGACAATTTCCTCATCCTTCAACTTGTTCACCGAGTAACTCTTCACCTCCTCCGGGTTCGCAGAGCTAACCAGAGTGGTGCTCTCCGCTCCGTGGGTGATGACGACGACGCGGGGTCTGGCAGGGTTCGATTTGGGCTGGGTCGCGATCGCTTTGGCAATCGAGCCGAGGTCGGTGGTGTTGGAGAGTCCAGTGGCGGATGCCCATGCTGCCGCTTCGGTTTCGTTCCCGATGATAATATCACAGTAGGGGATCACTTGTTGAAGTTGGACACCGAAGAATTGGGGAATGAAGGGCGCGGAGAGGTTCAATGCGAAGACCTGAAGATTGGACATTTTGCGAATCAGTATCGTTTATTGGCATGGAGTAGGAAGATGGGAGGCATGATCGTACCTTGCTGGCCTCTGAAGCCTTCTTGCTAACTTCCAGAACGGACTCGACGCCATGAGTGAGGAAGTAACCCTCTACGTAGTAGAACTTGGCGGCCTCAATGAGGGGGGCGACTTCAGGAGTGGACAAGTGCGCCTTGTCGAATTTCTCGGCAGCACGGAGAGTAGTCACAAGAGACCTTCACAATGCAACATTAGAGGAGTAAATACGATGGATTTCAGATCGGAACCAACCTATTGTGACCAGTGATAATAACGGCGCAAGCACCGGTCTTTTCACCCTTCTTGACCTGGTATACTTCGTCAAGGCCTTCACGCGCGTTAGCTGCCTTGAGCTGTTCGGCAAGGTCGTCGTCACCGACACAACCTGTGTAGACGACGGACTTGGGAGGAAGGACATACTAACAGACAGTTTAGCGTCGGTTTGCCAACATCGAAGGATTATGTGAAGAATACGTACAGCAGCTCCCCGAGCAGCGTTTTGAGCAGCACCACCAGCGACGTAGGTTACTTTGTGGTTCTTCACGATTTCATCGTATCTTCGATGGAGTCAATGTGCGCGTTTTGCTAGTAATCTGAGAAAGACTTACATGGGAAGATGCTTTTCCTCAGCGAGGATCGCATCGTTCGCTTTGAGATCGTACTTCTTGAGCAACTCCTCTCCGTTGGTCACCTGGATATCCAGGAGAGGGTTGCCCATAACGAACAAGGAGTACGACGGCGCGCTCATTTTTGGCTCTTTGCGGTGTGGTTGTGTGTCAAAGGTAAAAAGGTTGAAACAGAGCCTTGAGAGGGTCGAGATGGAGGACGAGAAGATAGGAATGGCGTGAGGATAGGGTGGATGGATATTATTCGCGATGATCGATCGGCAGTGCGTAATCTGATCTAATCTAATCTTGGCTCTCATGTGCGGTATTTGGCCCCTCTGAGTCTCAGGCTCATGCCAACCAGTCTCAAGACTGCGCAACGCTCTGCGGAATATGCGGTAATCCTTCCTTCTTTCTTGTTGCTGAAAGACTATGGCGGGCCTCTTCTGGAGGCAATACGGTGCTTTGTTCTGGAAGAATTGGATTGTGCTGTCGAAACATCCATGGGTACGTGCTTCTAGTGGGGGTCCTGGGATACGAAGCTAGAGCTTATGTGGCTTTGGACGGTGCTACAGCTGAACATCTTAAGGTGCTTCGTCCTCCCCATTGCTTATGGTATCTTCCTTGCTGTAGCACAGCTCTTTCTTAACAAGCCCAACAATGTACGTGACTGTGACCGCGTGTTGTTATACGATGCAGGTTTATCTGATCATTCTGTCAGTATGGATTGGGTACAGCGGTGCCAGTGAAGGAGCTTACCGATGTATTCGACGGCTCTATTGCACTCATCTGGGCCGACGGAACAAATGGAAGTTCGACACCTACTCCTCAAGATATAATGAACCGTATAACATCAGGTTTCTCCGACCGACAACTATCTGCCGTGAAGAAAGTAGACTCACCCGACGCGATCCCTGTTGCTTGCCCGCAGAACTTCAACCTCTTCTCAGAATGCTTCGCTGCTGTGGCATTCAATTCCCTTCCTTTGAACGCTAGTGACCCTCGGCCCATCAACTATACAATTCGTGCAGACGGCGGTCTGTTCCACATTGATGTTACTAGGCATACGAGTGATTACGAGCAACGCGTGTTACCGCTTCAATGGGCCCTCGACAGGGCAATCATTGAACTAAGGACAGGTGCTCAAGTACCTACACCCCTCGAATGGCCGTTCACGCAAGAGACGAATGACGAGCAGTTCACTGATATCCGACTGAGTACATGCACATTCATTCGCTATTAGGCGTCGTGCTGAATGTCATGTCAGGCTATATCCGAGGCCTGCGCACCCTCCTCGTCCTCGCCTTGTAAGTTGGAATGTGCCAATTTGATCGCTTCCTAACGTATCGCAGGTTTATATGCTACATTGGCATCTCATACCAGCTCCCGGGATCTTTCATGGGTGAGCGCGCCAACGGCCTAACCAGCCACCTCAAAGCAATGGGTCTCAAAGATACCTCTCGAATTCTATCCTGGCACACCAGCATCTCCCTAGCCTACCTCCCCGCATGGATCATCGTCTCCCTTGTCTGGCATTTCCGCATTTTCACAGGCACATCCACCGGACTCGTCTTTGTGATTCACCTCCTCCTCGGGCTAACACTCGCAAGTTGGTCCTTCTTCGTCTCAGTTCCTTTCGGGAAGAGCCCCCAATTGGCCGCTGTTGCTTCGACGTTTTTGGCGATCGTGTTTGCGATATTGGCGTTGGTCTTTGGGAGAGCGTCGACTGGTGCTGCTTTTGTGTTTTCGGTCATTTTCCCTCCAGGGTATTATATTTTCGTCATTAGAGCTGTCTGTGGGTTCGAGGTGCATCAAATACCAACGAATGTGTTGGATCCTGATCCAGATAACCAGCTACGCATATTGCCGCTCATTATTGCTGCTATCGTGAGTTGTTCTTCTAGATTGTATTTGCGTCCGAGAGAGTGTACTCACCAGAGTTATAGATTGACGTGTTCCTATGGCCATACCTTGCTGTCCTCCTCGAGAGCCGGTTGTACGATGCACATAACCCTCGCGCAAAGTCTCGTTGGTTCTGGAAGAAACGCAGAAGCAATGCAGAAGACAACGTCCCACCTGTACCCCCAGACGTCGCCATATCGATCCGAAACCTGGGAAAAGACTTTAATACCTCCATATTCCGCAGAAGCAAGAACGCAGTCACCGCAATCTCGGACCTCACTTTGGATATACCCAAGTATGGAATCTTCGTCTTGTTAGGATCAAATGGGTAGGTATATGCTTTCTGCTTTCGTCGTTTTCTCGTGTTTCGCCGGTACTTATGACTCTGCATGAAAATAGAGCCGGAAAGTCAACAGCAATGTCCATCCTCGGAGGTCTGCTAGGCCGCACACGCGGTTCGGTCCGGTTCGAGGGTAATCTCGAGAAGCCATCCCGAGGGACAATTGGGATCGTACCGCAGAAGAACGTGCTCTTCCCCGAACTGACGTGTTACCAAACCCTGAGGCTTTGGAGAGCTATCAAGACTCCTTCTGGTAATACTAGGGACGGTGAGAAGGAAGACATCGAGCAGTTGTTGAGGGATTGTGATTTGGGGACGAAGGTGCATTATAATGCGAATGCACTGTCGGGCGGACAGAAGAGGAAGTTGCAGTTGGCGATTGGGCTTGTTGGTGGATCGAAGAGTGAGTAGCATGTTCTCGTTATTAGCAAGGATGCTGATGTTTCGGCGAATAGTCGTACTCGTCGATGAGGTGTGTTGGGTTATGTTTCAGGTGCTCCATGTCCTTGAGAACTAACAATAGATGACGATAGTGCACGTCCGGCGTCGACCCTCTATCGCGGAGATCTATTTGGCGCACTTTGTCTGCAGTCAAGAACGAGAGAACTATCGTATTTACTACTCATGTATGCCAATTTCTTCCATATCACATCCGCTCTTGTACTGACAATCCGTCTACTAGTTCCTCGACGAAGCAGACCTACTAGCAGACACCATTGCAGTCCTCGCGGCGCCCGGTAGGCTCGTTGCACAGGGCACACCTGTATCTCTCAAGTCGCAGCTCGGTCACGGATACACCATAGACGTCGCTTTCAACCCTTCGAATCCGACTTCTCTGGAGAAAGGTACTACAGACAATATGCCGCCAGAACTCCTCGAACAGATTCGTGCACTCGCGCCGGAGACATATGTATCATCCGCATCGCCCAGTCAAGCATTCTACCACCTTAAATCGAAGGACACAGCCGTCGTCCAACGCGCTTTGCAACTCATAGAAGACGAGCGAACGAAGTACAATGTCGCCTCTTATTCTATCCTCGGCACAAGTATAGAAGACATCTTCTTAGACCTTATGCATACGTCCAATCCAGATGCGGATACGCCCTCTTCCACAGACCTCGAAGAGAAAACAGCCTCGGCACGGCCTTCACAATCAGCGTCGTCATCCCCAGTACCTTCCTTCCACCCCACAAGTCAACAACAACAACCTATGACTCTCACGAATGGCCGCAAGAGATCCCCGCTCAGCCAAGCATTCACCATCTTCCACAAACGCATCCTCGTTGCCCGTCGGAGCTGGCTCACCCCATTCCTAACCGTCCTCGTAGCCGTCGCCGGATCCTGCATTCCACTCTTCTTCCTCTCCAATCGCGCGCAAACATGCGAACGGACGTTCAGACCTGTGCAAAGTATTCCCCTATATTTACCCAGTTCCCCGATTTTGCTCAACGCCGAGTTGGGCGGTGGGCGAGTATTGGAGAGTCCTCCTGGGTTGATTGCGAGGTTGGGTCTGACAGCGGATTTCATGCCTACGCAAGGGTTCGGGGATAACTCTACCTTCGTTTCTGCTATTCAGCAAACATTCTTGAATCAATCGCTTGGCGGGGTTTCGATTGATTTAAGTAGCCAGAACGCGTTGGTCGCTTGGGAAGCTACCCCACCTGGGATCACCGGACCTACTATGTTGAATCTCGCCAGTAATATCCTGTATAATCGGGCTTTGAACGTTTCTGGACAGGCTGGGGCGTTGGCGGGAGGGAACGTCAGCTTGATTCGAGCGTATTATCAGAGTTTCCCTGGAGTTGCTGCTGGGACGTTGGTGGCGTTAAAATGGGTGGCTTTCTATGGCGCTGCGATGGTGTGTATTATGATTCCTATCTTCTTTCTGTCTTCATGCCACTAACATATCTTACAGGCTGTGTTCCCGGCGTTCTTTTCTCTCTATGTCTCCAAGGAACGTAGATCGGCCGTACAAGCCATGCAGCTATCCAATGGCCTCGCCGATCCAATCGGTCTCTGGCTCGGACACCTGATGTTCGATAGTGTGTTCTGCGTCATCCTGGCGACTCTCATCATCATCATCTTTGCTGCTGTATCTAATCAGTTCCATGGTCTAGGATTCTTCGTAAGTACCATCCACATCGAATTGCTTCCCCGAGCGAGGAAACTAAATTTGACTGGCAATAGTGGCTGGTTCTGGTGTTGTACGGGATCGTTGGTGCATTGTTCTCCTATTGCGTCTCTCTTGTCGTCGCTTCTCCGCTCGCTGCGTTTGCTGCTTCCGCGGGATATCAGATCATTATGTTTGTTGTAAGTCGCTCATACCGTGCTGTGATGTACATACGGGTTAAGTCTGTCGGGTCGTTTAGTTGTATCTGGCGGCATACCTTCTAGTCCTGACATATGCCAAGACGTCGGAGGCCGGTAATGACCTGGTCATCATTCGTATGTCTTCTCAGTTGCATACATGAGTGCCAGGAATCTAAGTCTTTCACAGACTATACGCTTTCCGTGCTATCTCCCGTGGCCAGTGCTGTAAGTCTTGTTTATTTTATCATTATCTGCCACCAATTGCTAACTGCGATAAAGCTGCGGGCGTCGTTTGTCTCCGTTAACCTCTTCTCCCTCCTCTGCGATGGAAGCAACCCCGTGACGACATCATCTATGGGGGACATATCGAGATACGGAGGCCCCATAGCGTATCTGTTCATCTATGGTTTCATCCTCTTCGCCATCCTAGTTTGGGTCGACTCAGGATCCATTCTTCCCCGTCGGAGAAAAGCCACGCGGCGGGTCTCGCAAGATGTCGCAAGTGTTAGTGGCGGTAACGATGGGAAGACAGATGTCCAGCAGGAAGCTGAGAACGTCTCCTCGTCCGCTGATGTCTTGCGCGTTCTTGGGATCTCAAAGTCGTTCGGTGATAACAAGGTGGTGGATAACGTTAGTTTCGGTGTCGATAGTGATACTGTCTTTGCATTGCTTGGTCCGAATGGAGCTGGAAAGACGTCGACATTCAATATAATTCGTGAGGATTCTCTCTGCAACTTTGTCAATGATTTGTGCTGAATCAAAGTTTACAGGAGGTGATGTCATTCCAGACGAGGGCGACGTTCTAATCAAAGACGTCTCCGTCATTCACCATCCTCGAGCAGCCCGACTATCGCTCGGTGTCTGCCCTCAATTCACAGCTATTGACTCCCAGCTGACCGTCCGCGAGCACCTGCTCATATATGGTCGCCTCAAGGGTCTTTACCGCGGAGCTGAGCTTCAACGTAACGTTGAGGAGCTCATGATTGCCACGTCTTTACATATGTATGCTGACAGGCTAGCCAGTAAGCTATCTGGGGGAAACCAAAGGAAGCTCTCATTGGCCATAGCCCTAATTGGTGTGTCGACCCCTTTATACATATAGCGGAGTTGTCTGACGCCTTCTTGTAGGCAACCCGTCATGTATCCTGATTGACGAGTTCTCCACCGGTATCGACGCCAAAATGAAACGAGATATGTGGAAGACCTTGCGTAATGTCGCTGTGGGCAAAGCTATCGTAATCACTACTCGTGAGTTCGCATCTCCTTAGTCCCGTGATCACTGATTGAAACCGAATTCAGACTCTATGGAGGAGGCATCCGCCCTTGCGACGAAGGTCGGCATATTAGCTAGGCGTATGTTGGGTGAGTATGTGGTACGATCCTCGAGAGAGCAACAAGCTTACAGTAGTGTATCAGCTGTGGGCACTACGGAGGAACTGGCCGCTCGCTACGCCACATACGAAGTACACTTCTCGTGTAGAAGTCGAGAGGACGTTCTAAAGGCGCAGGAAGTCATGTCGCGAATACCGGGGTCTCACATGGCAGATGATGTCGCCACTCGCTTTGAGGTTCCTATAGGACCACAACTGACTCTCCCGAAGCTTTTTTCCATTCTTTCTACGACTGGGTCCTTCGCCGAATACACGGTAGAACGAGCATCGCTGGAAAGCGTGTTCCTCAAAGTAATTCGGGCGAACAATGTTCTGGAAGAAGATCAGGCGGGTAGGAGGCGTAGATGGCGATGATGCTGACAATGTGACAATGTTCGTACGTCAATTCTCAGGAGGAGCTTTGCCTTGCCTTGCCAGCTCTGGGTCTGCGCTACGGAAGGACCCAATCACAGAGGTCTAATACATAACGTTGATTCATTCTATTCGCCGTCCAACTGGTCATCTTGACATGGATGTAAAGGACTCGATAGATTCGTGGAACAGGAACTGCGACTATGATTGCTTTTCTGATAAATCACTAAACAGAATATGAATCAAATATTAATGTCACTCTTCATCAGCACGAGATTCACAGGCGCGTAGACTTCACCAGCACTGCAGTGTAGAACACGCAGTAGTGTATATGTTATGTTTTGCTACCTGCGATCGAATTCGCATTCGAGTCAGTCACTGTGAGCGCTTGGTGCTCTTGTGGGCTTTAAAGGGGCTCAGTATATAAACGCCTCTTTAGGCCTCTTTTCGGGTGTCCTCGAGAGTCGAGGCCATCGTCCCACGTCCAAGATGCTCGCGACAACTTCCTTCAGTGAGCTCTTGCGTTACCGTATTCCACACGACGCCTCCGTGTGGTCTCTGACCACTATAATCCTCCTGGGGGCATCCACAGTTTATGTTGTCTGGTCAAAGGTTCGTTCGTGGCGATGATATGAATCCGCCGTAACTCATAAGTCCGAGGGATATTATAGTCGTCCAAAGCCCCTGTTAAGCAAAAGGCGGCGAATGGTGACACAGTCGGTGGCACATTGGGCAATGGATTCTTGGACGAATCCACTGAATATGAAGTTCCCAGAGACATTGGGGAAGTCCGAGTGTCGAAGCTACTGATCCATCCTATCAAGGTTTGCTCCGAAACACTACTCGAAGGGCAATTTGCTGACTTATGACACAGAGCTGTCGAGGAATTTCAGTACAGGAGGCGCACTATACCCCGGAAGGCCTTGAGGTCAGTATTTGACCGGCACAGGCGGGCTCTAGTGCCCCTGACTTTTGAGTTGAGAACTTCGCCACACTCGAAGCTGATGCGCTGCTGCGAGTGCTCGGGCTGTGGTGGAAGCTGTCTCCGAGATGTCCTGAGTCCTGCGAGTCGTGTCATTCTGATATAAACTGACAAATGAAGTAGAACGATAGGAAGTGGTGCATCGTCGATGCTGAGAAGCATGATGTTATAACAGCTCGTTCCTACTCTAAGGTACGGCCCAATAGTATATGAGTACTAATGTATACCCAGACTGAACTCGCCTCCAGCTGGTACTTATTCAGACTAGACTTGACGAGGACCCGTCGGATCCATATGGGGGCAGGCTCGTAGCTACCGTACCCTTCGAATATGGCCCCGTAGTCATTTCCGTGCCGATAAAGCCCACCCCTGATGTCCTCAAGTCGTGGCCCATGTACGTTGCTTACCACTTCCCCTCAAGGGCTCTGATTCGAGCATCTTTGTAGAATCAGTGATTGCATGATGTTCGGCGTCTTTCAGGTCGACGGCTATGTTGTCCAACCGCTCTCCCCTTCAGAGCGTTCGCCATCTGACATCCTTTCCGAGTATATCGGTAGGAAGGTATCATTCTTGATGAAGGGTCCTGCTACTCGGGAGTGTCCACCCACATACGCCTTCCCGGAATTGAAAGCAACCTCAGTTTTCCAAGTTCGTCGACTTCAGTTCTCTATTTGGTTTAGCATGACTCACATATACTGTTGTAGGATGCCTATCCTTTGCTCGTGGCCAGTGAGGAGTCGCTGGACGCTCTGTCCGACCGTATCAGACAAGCCGCACAGAACGAAGAGACTAAGATAGGTGGTATGAACCGCGAAGCTTGGAAGGACGGCAATATCAAGATGGAACGGTTTGTACAATCTATACCGCTCTTGCAAGACTGCGGCTGATATGTATCGCAGTTTCCGACCTAATATTGTCTTCAAAGGTGCCGGCGTTCCTTTCGCTGAGGACGCATGGCGGAAAGTGGTCATTGCACCTGATGATACGGATCCCACCGCTGTAGATGACGATAAGGTGATAACGCTGATTGCCAAATGCACTCGTTGTTTGGTGCGTACCCATGAATATGCATGAACTGTTTTCTTACTCAATGGCCGTTAGCTTCCTAACGTTGATACGGATACCGGCGTTCGCGATGCAGCCGTTCCGTACAAGGTCCTCCTGAAGTTTCGGGTCGGTCTCGATCCTGGCCAAAAGAACAAGGCATGTTTCGGTTGCAACGGCATGTTTGGCGGTAGTGGTACCCTACGCGTAGGCGATCGTGTCTTCGTCAAGGAATGGGCCGGTGAAGGGGGTGTGTAATCCACCGATGCTGGTTATTATCTATCTACCTGATGTTTGGTTATCGTTATGTCAGTATGAATTGTTGAACCACCTGGTATGTATTGCTTGCACGGTTCATAAACACAACTTGAAGTTATCTGAAGCAGACTATACATGAGATATCCATTCCGAGAAACAGCTCAATCCACGTCAATCTTTATAGCATCTGCGGCGTAAGCTTCCCTGTCTTGCAGCCATTTCTTGAACACCGCATCTCTCAACTCTCTACCTAGGGCGAATCCAACAGGCCAGGGCACGGCGTTTCCAATTTGGCGATGCATCTGTTCTACGGTCTCAGTATCCTGCGTGAATCGTGCACGAACGCATTTGAACTTACCGTCTTGATGTCGCCGGGAAGAGAACGAAATACGAACCAATCGGGGAATCCTTGCGATCGCGCAAGTTCTCGTACGGTCAACGTCCTCTTACACTATCGGGCGTGCATGAGCACAGCAATATACGTCTTCGCTTGGGCAACGTACCTCAGGGTGAAGCACCCAGCTTTGCTTTGCTGTGGGCTCAACGTTCGTGACTGTGGTATGGAACCATCCATCAGCGTCGAGTCGCCCGTACATTCCTTGACGGGTTTCGATCAATATAACGACATTTCTTGAATATGGATTGTCCACCTACCAGGTCTGAAACCCTTCTTTGCCACAGCTGACGAGGGGTTCGCAAACTGCCATTCAAACAACGCGGGATCCTCAAGGTCTGTACCAAGACCAAGATGAGCATATCGCCAATTCTACTTCCGAAGCAAACTCACGTCGATAATCTGCGCCTGGACGGAGAGGAATCTTTATCACCCTGGTACGCACGGTAAGTATCCGCACGCGTAGCTTAGCTGAAGAGATCATGCTTACCTCTCAACGATCTTAGCCTTGAGAGCCCTCGTGAAGTGTTGTATATCCTTCGTCGGCCGCGACCTGCACCACTTCTGATGCGACGTCTGAGAAGTGCCAAACCTGTACTTAAAGTCAGACCCCGAGATTCCGCACTTGACCATGGACGAATCGCATCGGAAGGCATCGACTGTCTGCTGAAGCCCGATGTTCTCAGGATCGGGGATAACCCTACGACCCCCAGGCCCATTCAGAGCCTTCCTATACGGAAGTGAGCAGAGAACTTAGAAGCTCTGTATGCGACGGACTGGATTCTGGAACTTACCAATCGAAGTAAGGTAGATCCGCGATAGCCTCCCGGACGGTTACAAACTTGAAGGCTGCTGTCTCGGGCGCCGGGGCAATGGGTCGAACGGATTTCTCGTCGGACAGCTTGATTTCCAAGCTATCCTTCACCGGGAAGTCATGTGTAGGTATCGGGAATGCGGGGAGAGGGTAGGATTGTTGAGATGCGATCATGAAGAATCTGATCCTGGACTGCGGGGTGCCGTAGTGAGCTGCTTGAAGCAATGCAAAGCGCACTTGATATCTGAGATTGGCATAAGTTAGCGGAGGGGTGTCTTGAAGTGCGCAGTTGATCACTTACCCCATTGCAATCATAGCTCGTACTACAAACTTCAGTCCACCCATGTCAATGCCACCAGTCAGACTATACCGGTTTGCCTGAATTGCGTTGAGTTTGTGGTACATAAAGCCTCTGACATTCTCGAAGAAGCAATACTTGGGCTTGGTGAAGTCTACCCAAGAAAGCAAATTCAGAATGAGATGGGTCTTCCGGTCATTGGCCTTCTGATACATGTTGAGCTGAGAGTGTGGTTGACTGTGACAACGATCAGAAAGATTGTGACAAAGGAACAAGTGAGCTTACCAAGGAAATCCGGCTATGATGCAATCTATATCCTCAGGCTTGGGTGGAGCAGGAACAGGCCTCTGTGCTTCACTCAAGTCCTTAGGTGTTCTGACATCCTTCTTCAAGTATGACTTGATTGCATACTGGAGCATGGTGTTGGCACACTGATTGTAGACCACTGTGTCCGGAGAGTTCTGCCTATAATCTAATCAGCATATATGCAATGGTTTTGAGAATTCCATCACTTACCTGAGTGTTTGAGCAGCAGAAGGAGATATCTCAATAGCATGTGTTGTCTTGATACCTGCGGTCTTCTCCATAGACAAAGAGAAAGCACCAACACCTGCAAAAATATCCAAAGCTCTCAGTGGCTTCCGCTGCATGAAAGTCTGCATCTTCTCCTTCCATGCTGTGTATTCCACTGTGCAATAAGGGCAGACTAGGATATCATTCTCATAGAGAACGGTTTGACTGGCCCAGTCCTTGATGATAACTGAAGGAAAGTGATACTGAACAAAGAAATGATAGGGAGATGAGGACAGATAGAAATCCATGTCTTCTTGAGAGTAGGAATTCTTGTGGACAACCTTGCAGGGCTTCATGACATGATCCAAGGGAATACTCTGTTGCTCATCTGTCAAGAACAAATGTTGCTAATAGAGGTCAGATATTGTGTATATGTAATGCCATCACAAACTCACCTCCTCTTTGATTATATTTGCTGGACAGACAGAACAATTATCAATGATCCTGCCTAATAGTTGCACCGTAACTGTCCCAGAAGCATTGTCTCTTGCCATCAAGGAGAAGTCAATGTCAAGAATATGACCAATGTTGCAAGGATTGGCTTGGTTCTTGCATTTGGCACAGGTTTTGTTTGCGGGATGGTCTGCAGAGCAAGAATGGTGACCCCTGAATAGAATATAATCATTGACATGGTATGTTTGTCCTTTTAGAGTAAACCCATCAGGAATCTTGGTTGGTATCTGCTCCTCCTCGAGCTGGCTATGCACCAGACAAACTGGGCAGTTCTCTGGTGGAAGAGCGACCTCAAGCGGAGAGCGATCTGGAAGGGTCGTGAAGGAGGCCTCATGTTCGTTATACTGCAAGCTAGACAAGTCTCTGATAAGCATTCTTGAACCCTCAAGTCTACTATCTCACTTACTTGCAGAAGAAATGCAGAGGATCCAGATTAGATTGTGTGTTGGAGGAGTATCGCTGATATTGGGTATGCACAGTTGCTGGGGCCAAGAAGCTCTCAACGTAGACGTTACTGCAGTAGTCTGTCAGGAACAGCTCCTGAGAATCTGATATATCGTTCAAGAAGGTTTTGGAAGCGTAATCATAGTACTGAACATGTGCGGCTTTGCGCTTCTGGTCTATGAAGATCAACTTGCCGATCCTATGAAACTATGAGTTAGAGGGGGATAGAGTCGATAGCAGTTTGATTACCTTACCAGAAATAGTCCGCGAAGGTCGTAGATTTGGGTATAGTACTAAGGACATCGGGTATCTGAGGTTTCTCGCTAGACCCATGTTCGCCGGCGAGAATGATCACGGAGTCGCCCAACTGCGCGGAGAGTCAATCACAAGTGAACATACGATATCCGACAACGGTACTTACCTTGTAGTTATGGTCCTTCACGGTGACGGATTTCCAATACTCGTCAACGATTTGATCCGCTGCTGGGAAGCTCACATGGACTTCGTCTCCCTCCTTCTCCTCCTGAAGGAGATGCATCATCCAGCTCCGCTGTTTTTGCGCAACAAGCTTGAGGTTGTTCTCCTTTGGAGGCGGACCGACAACGACCATGTGCTCTCGGAAGAGACCAGTAGCTAGTTGGTCGATGAGAGGGGTTACGTGCGTCCGTTGCTGAGCCTCGGGTCGAAGAACGGCGAGATCGATATTGGTGCTCCGGAATTGTGGTCGCGTAGGTGCCGGAGGCATGATGCGAGCTCGGGAAGGACCAGTGTGAGCTTGGTTTTGGCGCTGTCTACGCGGGATCGTGGACGCGTCCTTTAGGATGTGCTTAATGAGAGGGGACTGTAGCAGTTGTTCGTCTTGCAAATCCTCGATGACGGAAGAGAGCGTGAAGAACGATCCATCTTCATCAGCTGATTTGTATTTCCCCCGGGCGACGGCACCGATGAACTCATTCTTCAACACACATCCAAGCTTGTCGTCGTACGTATTGATGTATTGCTGATAGAAAGAGTTCCAGGTGAGTTCCGGGTCTTCGAGCGCAACAGAGATGATGATTTGCGAGGTACGTCGAGGGTGGTAGAACTGTTCCCAAATGCGCTGGTATTGGCGCGAGGGATGCTGTAGAATATACCAAGCATACTGTGTTTGGATATACAGAGGCCTATATGCGATTCACATCAGATAATCACCTCAATATATGCGCATATACTCACTCGTTACCATTGGTATAGTCGATATCATACCGGAAGATAGTCGTGGTGCGCATCCATTGGGCCTGATCTCCGTCATCGTCATCGATATCCTGACCTGCGTCCTCTTCGTTCAGGAAGAGAGGAGCGACGATCCCGACAGCTTCAAAGTCCCGCTGAACGCCGCCTTCTAGCTCGAGCTCCTGCAACGAGACGTACTCGTTGTTATGCTTTGGATCGTAAATGGAAAAGTCGGATAGGATACGGATAGGAAGTGTGGGCTGATTCTGGTCACGGTCATCGTCCTGGTCCTCTTCGCCGAATATCACCAGGTCCGCTCGCTCGCGTAGCTCATCACCTCGCGCAATGAAATGAAACCCTGTGTCGGGGCGTGAATATGAATTTCGGGATGTTTTACTAGATACAAGGTATGTGTACACACTTGGATCGAGTCCTTTGCGCGGTCTCTTATCGGACTGTCAATCGTTGGGCTTCAGTACGAGCAGGGTCGCGTCGTAGTCGCAAAATAGCACCGACCGGACCGCCAACGTTCCTGAGCTCAGAAGGGCGTTTCAAGCTGCCGCTCCCTCTCTTGTCAGGGCTTGAGGAGCTACTGGAAGCTATACTTGACGAGGCCGCAGAACCAGATGCAGTACTAGTAGGTCGATCGCGTTGAGATCCTTGGCCTGCGACACGAGACGAAGAGGGTTCAGCCCGTCGTTTCTCCCGCTCTCTTAAGGACGTTGTGCCCGACGCAGAGGCGTCCGTTCCAAAGGATATCTCGAAGGCCGAAGGGTGATTCCGACGCGACATTGAAGTAGCTACCTACCAACAACTCCAGCTGCATTGAGTGAGCTTGGATGTGTAAGCGCCCGTTCACTCGGGTACGATCGAGTTATTGAACGCTTTGATCTTTTTTTTTTT
>JSYW01002469.1:0-15092 GCA_000787475.1 Lentinus polychrous
AAGCGTCGAAATAACCGGGCCCGGGCACATGCAAGCTCGTCTTCCAATCTCTCAACGTCGCGTTTCAGTCGGTCCAACTCGAGGTCGAGAGAGAACTTGGCGGTCGTATGCGATTCGCCCTGTTTCTTGGATTCGGCTTCCAACGTCTGCAGGGCTTGTTGAACGGCAGCCAAGTCAGCTTCGCGTTGGGTGAGGAGCGACTGTGTACGAGATAAGTCGTTGAGGGCGGATTGCAATGCAGATTCTTTCGCTTCGAGACTGCCTTTCTCTCGACGGAGAGCGTCCTCGTGGTTTGGTCTAGCTCGATCTCGAGCGAACAGAGCGTTCCCGTTGGAGTTCAGAGACGACGTTCGCGAGCCCCTCTTGGCGTCCTTGACACTTGGCCTCATCCAGATCGTTGATTTCTTCGAGTTGGTCTTTGACAGTGGCGACTTGCTGAGGGTGTATTCAGATGTGCTTTTCGCTGAATCCGTCAGTTGAGATATCACCTCTTTGAGAGCAGATGTCAAGGTTTCGTATCGTTCCCCGACTTGTCCTCTCGCCTCGTCCACCTCACCTCGCCATTCGTCCTGGACTTGCTCGCGCGATGAGATCCTCGATTTCCCGATTCTTCATCTCAATGTCGTCCTCCTTCTGCCTGAGCTTGTCCCGGACGGCATTCAGATCATCCTCGACAGCTTCCCTCTCCTCTCCTCCCTCTCTTCCAGAATCTGTGCGCGGCTTTGACTGCGTTCGATAGACTCGGCTTCCCGTCGTCGTTGGTTGTCCTCAATCTCGAGTCTCAGTGCTTCCACTTCGTCCGCCAGGTCCTCTTTCTCCTCGTTCCCGTGAGCAATTACCTCATCCTGTTCTTGCAACCTCACTCTCAACTCTTCGTTCTCCCTCTCCAACTCCTCTATATGCTTCCTCAGCCGGCCGCCACCATCCCTCTCCTCATCTTCATCCCGTTGTTCCACAATCTCGCGCAGTCTCTCCATCTCCTCCATATTCTCCTCCAACAAGCCCCTCGCGTTTTCCAACTCCTCTTCCAGCTGCGCATTCCTCATTTCAAACTCCCTCAACGCGTTATCATCCGGTCCAGACGTGCTCCGCCGTCTCAGCTCCCTTGTCTCGAGTTCCCTCTCTTCCAATCTCTCTTCCAACTCTCGCGCACGGGCTTGCAAAGTAAACATACCCTCTTGGACTCCGACCTAATACCCACGAATCATGCCCTCGCCACCGGGTTGGTCCATCTTGGACTCGATGCACTTCATCGCGGGTGGCCTCTACCTGACCGTTTGGGACTCGGCAGTATATACACGTTCCTCTGAGTCCAAGTACTCCCAGCGGATGTATACGCGTCACCTCCACTTTGGGTTCATATTGTCGACCCGACCCGACGGAGAGCGTTCACTGGGTACGAGACTAGTGCCCGGGTCCGCCACTAGGCTCGATGAAGAGGGCGCGTCCTTGGAGAACCATATGCATGACGCCTCCAAGGCCGCCCAGGATGGCGCATTGCGGTATATTCTGGTGGGCCAAACGAACCCTAAAACAGTCGGTCTTCTTCAAATCATCATCGCGGGCGTTCCAGTGGCGTGCCGCTCTAGTACCCGTACGCCTTGTACCATGTCTGATGTAGTCAGCGCGCCTGCAGGTTCAGGTCGTGCCGACGACTGGGAACGGTCTCGGTCTCGGGAGTCTACTCTTGAGTCACCGTCACGGTGCCCGTGCTTATGCTGGGCATTAACTGTACTGGAGACTCTCCGTGAAAGCGGAGACATCCAGTACACATGCATCGAGGACGTAGAGGAAGAGTTGGGCGAGCATCGGATGATGCTAATTGACGATAAACGGAGGGGATTGATTCTATACGGCGTCGTCAGTTGGCTGGAGTCTTGTTACGATCCTGAATCATGAATATGCAACCACGTCGGTGAGTTCTATTTGCGTGTCCGTATTGATTTTCACATTCTCACCAATACGTTTTAGAGAGGACTGGCGAGCCGAAAATGTTCCAATGTTTCCATCCGAACACCGTCCCTTGTACATATAGCACATTCTACTCTATTCAGCTCACTATTGAAATTATCTCCCCTTCGCCAGTAGCAGAGAAGAGGAATTATTAGGTTCTTGACTTTCGTTTGGTCTCTCAAAGGTAGTGGGTCTTGTCGTGCATTTTGTTCCAGGTCCTCCATGTTCTCCGAATCCCCTCGTTCCCTCTTGCCCCGTAGATTGAAGTGCACGTTCACACATCGCTATGCACGGATCATCGGTCTTTCCAGTTTCAACGATCTGACATTGAATGGACAGTGAGTGGTTCTCCCTTAGACCACTAAACGTCAGCTTTACAATCTGTTGTTTGCAGTGGAACAGCTCAGGCCGGCACTGACGCGACGCGGCGCACTGTATAACACTCTCCACTCTGCTACGCATCCCCTGAAACCGTAGGACGTGCATTTGCCATTGGTACAAGCCTCATCTATTTGGGCTGAGTACAGAGTATCACTTCCCCATTTATACGTTCTCCGCTTCACACAGTGGAACAAGAGACGCAAAGCCTCTAATTGCGCTGGGTTCTGACATGTATACCTACCTTTCCGACTCAGACAATCATGCATCCTTCTTCGCGAATCGACAATCCCCGCGTCGTCATGTATCATTAGCATGGATCCGGAGACGACATGTCTATCCACAGTGACCAATACAAGAAGGTAAGTAGCCCTAGATTCCAAAAGATCAATCTTGACACCAATGCAGTATGTCCCGTAGTACGAATATGCTGATGTGCCGCATCATAAGCAACCAGCCAACCAATAGACCTATCCTACGCAAAGCCGTATTGGTACAACTCATTCTGTACCGACAGCAATCTCTTCTTTTTAACCAACAATTCTTCTCTCTCCGAGACTATTGTTGGGTCCTCGGCGAGGTATGTAGCGCAGCGCGATGCGGCGTTCTCACCTCCTAACCCAAGTTTCTCTATCAAGTAACTCTGAAGAGTTGAGCTGAACTCGAAAAGGAAGCTATGATCAATGACCATGGGGATGCTATCGATAACCCTCTGAATGACCAACGTTGAATGGATCAGCCACTACGCATCTTCTAAGAATGCACGAAGTCGCCAACCTTGTATGCCACCTGGAAGTAGGCCCTAGCTTCAGCCATGACTTCCATTTCTCGCTCGTAAGGATCTGGAGGAACAAGCTTGGCTAGATCTTCCTCCGTAATACCTGGCAACCCCAAGTAGGCGAGATTCGCCAGAATGTTTCGTACGGCTTCTTGGGAACCTTCGTCGTCCGTAGCAAGCGTACGCTTGTTGAATTTGTTAATCGACCCAGAGTGGCCGTTATCTGAGGTACTGTCCTCAGGTACGGCAGTGGTAGCCTGTGTCTGCTTCGTAGCCGACTTCGCCGGCTCAGCTCTGAAGGTGAAAGCATTGGAGGATGTAGCGGAGCCATTCTTGCTAGAGCTGAAGTCGAAAGGCGACTTCATACTTCCGCCGTTAGGTTGCGAGTGCTGGGCTTTGGCCGCATGCTGGTCAGAAGTGTTCTTGGACTTGGACTGGGAGGACGAGCTTTGCTTCACAGATGCTTGTTTTGAGATATTTTGCTTCGCAGATGCTTGTTTTTTGGGTTCCGGAGAAGGTGAGGATTCAGGTTCGCTCTCCTCCGAACTCGAACCCCCGTCGTCAGACTGGTCGTCATCATCTGAGGAATCTTCGACGAGTTCTACGATCGCGGGCTCTTTTTCGGGCACCGCTGGAGGTTCTTCAGGTTTTCCGAGCTCTTCGAAGGTCACCTTGCGCCGTTTCCCTGGCCTCGAACCTTCAGGTAGCTCCGTCTGGCCTGCCCGTGCGCCCTTGTACTTCGCCAGATACTTGCTCTTGGTCACTTGCATATAATGATCATTTTGTGTGAACGGCGTCATCTCTCGTTTGAGAATCATCTTGATTTCAGACTGCGTTGCTGCACCCCGAACGTCGATCAGCTCCTTGAGACATCGGCTGGAGCATAATGGGTCAAGAGCAGAACCCAGTACGAAGAAACACTTACTGCATATTGGATTTTAGATTCTCAAATTGTCCAAAGCTGCTCTCGGTCAACTGGAGGAGTGCTGCTTGCAGAGCTCTGTAAACGTCTCCATAGCATTGCTGACTGTCGATCTCCCAGGTCCCTTGACACTGCTTGATTAACGCTGTCTTTGCTGAATACGGGACGTTGCCGGGAAGCTCTCGAGTGATAGAGCTAGCAAGGGAACGAGATAAACTATTAGCGGGTACCTCTCGAGCATCGAAAACTATTGAGCACTGACCGTTCAATGTGACGGCGAACGTCCGGAAGAAAGATCGGCTTTCCAGAGTTGAGGTTGACCCCGTTCGTGTCATCGTGTTGATCCTCATCGATGTCCATCTCATCTTCCTCTTCATCTAGGCCCAGATATACTTTGAGTTCCCCTTCGGGGGCATTTGCTTCATCACCATCGACGAACGGCAAGAATTGTGGTGCGCTTGCGCGAATATCCCTCTTGTAAGCTGCGTAGATTCTCCTGCTGGCTCGAACAAGCTCAGGAGAAAAAGAGTCTCCGTGAACAAGGCGAGCAACGTCACTGCAAAAGGAGGTGATGAGCTGTAGGACGTAGGACGAGGGTTCGGAGGTGATCGGGTCTGGGAGGCGCGAGAGGCGTTTGATGCATCCTTTGAGTTGCTTGTCCACCTCTTTACGAAGTTTCGGAATGCTGAGAAGTAGTTGCGTGCAGTTGTCAGTAACAGCTCGATGAGTGAATAGCAAGATGGCCGCAGAAGTACTTACGATTCGTCGATGATCGAGCTCAACAATCTACTGAGGCTCGCGATAAGATTGTGGGTACCGAACTTAGCCTTGGCTGTCGAAGTACTCCAAGGAGCTGTGCTAGCGAAGAACTGCTGTTCTGCCTTGCGGGCTTCTGAAGGCGAAATCCCTTTGGTACGTTCGTCGTCGTCGGGCTGACGCGTACAGTAGTATCCATGCCGCAACGGCACTCGACGTCCCTCGATGACGTCCAACCAAAGTGCCCGTGCTTTGGTTGCTCCATGCGTGAGGGTGTCAGGTTTAGTGAGGACACCTGAAATCAGCAAGTCAGTCAAGCCTAGACACCACACAACCTTGAGAGGCATACCAATAGTCCGTGACCCGTCGGGGTCAACTTGCTGAGCCAATCTCATTGCCTTCTGATTCTCGATGTCGTCTATGTTCCATAGTGAGGAGTTGGATCAATCTTGCGGGGAAGATGATGACTCACCGCTCATGGGAAGAGTCACCAAGATCAAGCAGTTGCCTTGGATATGTTGCAAGACCATATCTTCCACCAGTTGAACAATCTCCTCGTCCGCGTTCTGAATAATACCTGCAAGCCACAACATCATGTATTTCCAATCACGCCTTAGAGATTTGATAGGACTAACCAGGGAGGTCGACGAATGCGAGCTCTGTAAGTTCGGGGCCCTGCAGATCAATACAGACGGTATTCCTCGAGAAGCGTAGAGCGTTCTTGTGCTGCCTGAGATCGTCTACACTCATTGCAAGAAATTTGCTGTGGGGGATTTTGGGGTTCAGAATGGCTGCCTGAGCACGCCGCAGGGCAAGTTCGACATCTTCCTTCTTGTAAATGGCATCACCAAATTGCACCTCTCGAACTTCGTCGACTCTCTTGCCGCCTGACCTGAACTCGAAACGAAGAGAGACTTGGCAAATCCACTGGTCAGACGAATGGGAAAGGCGACATTCCATTGGGCACCGTGTGCAAGTGCCGGCATCGCGAGGAACGTTAATCTGGGCATTTCTCCGTGAGTACTATCTCTTTCGCAACAGCAAACACTCATCAATGAGACAACGCACGCACCCCTGAGATGGCTTCTACTAAACTGGATTTTCCCGCACTTTGATTACCTATGACAGCTATTCGTGGAAGGTCGAGATCAGCTTGTGCACTTTCCAGTGGCAGTTTCCACGAGATCGCAAGTATCAGCAAACTTGAGCCATACTTGCCAGGTATAGCATCAATCTCACCCAATAGCCCTCAGTTGGTTAATGAGTGCCAAATGCTGCTTGCGACGCCGTGCATAGTCTGAGTTGACATCCAGAAGCTCCGTGTGCTTGACAGAGTCTGTCATTGTTGAAGTTGAAACGGAGGCCAGTGGTGGGTCTTGTTGCCAGCGAAGCTGCTCCGCTTGTCGTTCGCTTGCATTTTTGTTGCAGTTTTGCAGGTCCTGAAGCAATTGGAAATTCGGGCCGAGCCGCGGAATCGATCGAAATTGATCGCGACGCGACGCGTTTGAGACATGTGACCCCGAAATATCATTTACTTTGGCGCGTTCCCTTTTTCCTCCAACTTCCAAGTCGTTTCTTTTCCTCAGGCAAGGGCGGACGCTTCAATGTACGACAGCTTTATGACGTTTGTTGACCGAAATTTGTCTATTCCCAGTCTGCGATGTCGAACCATTTCATCCATACTGTTCAGCCAAGTGCATGTCATACATATTTGTCGAATGGGTCATTAATCTGCGTCTGCACGACTACTTACTTGGCTGACTCTCCCCCGATACATGCACGAGAATATTTACTCCAAATCGAAACAACTCAGCGGTATCGCGACTCGTTCGTATGGGGACCGGGGAGATTAGTGGTTCAGTCGATCCTTGGGAAGCACGATAGCTCACACTTCCGGTCACACAACGCATGTGTCAGCCATTCATATATTCTGTCTGAGTATCGGCCTATCCTCCTTCCCGGTCGACGGCAACTGCAGCATCCAAGTCGGTGTAGAACTGCCTTCCACGATCGTGCTGAGTACTAGTGCCATTTCTTCAGGACAACTCAGTACTGCAAGCATATGTATATCATCTCACAATGCATCCATGCTCAAAATACACGTGTGTTCTTCGAAAACTGGATGCACTCTCAAGAACATGTTATGTTCTGCAGCAGCTCAAAGCCCCAAGTACTCGTTGACGGGATTAGAGCGAGAGATAGCGAGGGACCCTCGCTGCAACAAATCATACTAGCCTCAATTGCAGTAAAATACCACCACGACATTGCATGCAGAGAAATACGAAGTTCGATCCTACTTTTCCCCACTGTATTGACCGGAATGCCTGACTGTCCAGATCGTCCATCCCAAATGGATTCAATGTCCAACCATCTGGTATCACTACTCTACAAAACAAAAGCAGCTCCAGCGAACATGCCAAGGACGGCCATGCCGACACCGATGAGCCCGCCATGGCTGATCAAGGAGACAGCTCCGGAAGAGGTACCGCTAGAGCTGGCTGCACCGCTAGCGCCGCTGGAAGTGCTAGCGGGGCGAGTAGCGGAGCCTGCAGCACTCGTGGCGCTGGACGCACGAGAGGAGATAGAGCTGGCGACGCTGGATGCAGCCGAAGAGATGGAGGAGATGGCGGAGGAGGCACCAGAGGTGGCAGAGGATACTGCCGACGAGTCGGTAGCAGTGGCAGAGGATACTGCCGACGAGTCGGTAGTAGTGGCAGCTCCGGAAGACGCGCCTGCGTTCGAAGAACGTCAACATGTGTGCACGGAAACCTGAAACAGAAAACCTACCACCTGCTCCGCATTGTTGTTGCTGAAGTTGAAGAGCGGCTTGCTGTTCCTCTTGAGAGCAAGTGCTCTGGAGACATTCGGCAGCGGCGGTCTGGAAGGTCTGGTCCGAACAGACGCAAGAGACATCGGTGCTACATACGTAGGTGAGGAACAGTCATTGTGGGAACCTAAAACGCGTAACTTACAAAGATTGGCATGATGAGCCTTGCGAGGCTTGCTGCAAGCAACCCAAGATGCAGGTTGACAAGCTAGGAGTAGCAACGGGCGCAGAGGATGCCTGCGCGTTCACGCTGAGGGTAGCAGCCGCAACGACCGCGAAGGAAGCGAGCTTGGCGTTGAACAACATGTTTTATTACAGATATTCGTGGAGGGGGGACGTATACGACAAGCGTGCGGACGTGAAGATGGGGGGAAGCAAAGCTTGGAGGGGCGGGGACGTGAATCTAGTTCGCTTTATATCCCCCAGAAGATGATGTGGGGAACCGCGTCGTGGGACACTTCGGCCGGGCGCTCGCCGCTAAATTGACCGACCTGTCTGTCGATGTCGATCGACGTCATTCCAGGCCGTTCTCCCGCCCAATATGGTATTGCCTATTCCTTATTTGGTCGCCGCCCTGGTGGTTCCACATGGTCACATGCACTAGTGGTGGTCAGTAGACGTGCAAACTGACCACCGTCTCGAGCCGCGAACAACTTCAGTGACGAGGTGAATATCGAGCGTGATATTCTGCACGTTCGTCCGGTCACCGGTGGTGTGAATCAACCCTGCGAGCAAGAAGAAAGGACCATTTGTGTTGGCAACAATTCAATGAATGGAAGATGCAGAAGTATCACGGCCGCACTGGCGATGTCCGAGTCTAGCCTTGGCCACGTTGCTCGGTCCCTTCTCAACAACGCGAACAGTGTGCCTGCACTATTCTGCTTGCAAAGCGCACTATTCATAACAGCCAAACTCACCTGCATTGAGGCCTCTTCAGGCCACTGACTAGCGGGAATATGGACGATGGGGAAGGTATTATTTCATTCATCCATCTTGAACCTTCACACCATCAGAACTGTCATCCCCTGTGGATCAGGCATCGAAGATGAGGCTCACCTGTTACGTACCTGAAGCGAGCGGGCATCTCCACGTGTGCCTGCCACCAAGTACTTATCCAATGCAAAACTGGGCGAAGTCGCCAACAAGTATCGAAACTTGCTCGTCAGGCAGACTCGGAGGCAATCCCAAGCGTGCATCCGTTCATCTTTCAAGTTCCAACCAAAGAGGGGGAATCGACACGACATTTGGATGCGAGCGTCCATTCTTGGTATCTCTAGATCTTTGACGTCTGGAAGGGTGTTCTATAATAATATCCGCAAGTTCAAGATTCATGTTCTGACAAGAACCGGCGCCCAGGTTGACGCAACCCTGCAGGTTGTCCGATTCTTTGGATCAAGTCGTTTGAATACACGTACCGGACACCTGTGCATACATGCACCGAACGGTCCGTGGCCTGGAAAAGAGGTTCGCTTTCCCTCAGGTTTCCATGGACAATGCGTCCAAGGGGTGAAGAGCCGACTCGATACCATTTCGACATTAAATGGTGCGGAAGGTCCGGGACGCGAATGTACCTGAACTTCTCGAAGATTCATGGTAAGAGCGACGAATAATGCGTGATGTAGTGTCATCATAGCAGGAAATCGGAGCACTCACTCCTCCCAGTGAGTAGCACAAGTTTCCGAAGAGGAGAGACGAACAAGGTGTGATTCCCTCCTCCACTAGCACTGACTGCGCATTTAGACCTGATGGAGTTATGGACCATTCAAATGGCAGGACAATCGATCCGACGACTACTCACAGATAGTCCAGGAAGCCTGCATGCTTTCCGATGCCAGCGAGGGAATTCAGGGAGGCAGGGGCGAACAACGGCGAGTAATATCGATACTTGAGAAATGCCGCGAATCACTGATACTCATACCATACCTCTAGCATGTAACATCGCCTTCGGAAATGCACTTCAATTCCCATTGCTAGGCCATAGCATCCGGAAGACATCAATGTCGAAACGATCGACAACAGATGATTGGGGGAACGTACCTTCTCCGACAAAGACGGCGTGCGGGTTGAAATTGGCCGCTTCCCGAAATCTGTCATACATACACTGCTTCGACATCCCACATACTGTAGTTTTTCGACCACAAGTTCGTCACGCGTCACGCCGGGTTTTCAGAGACCTCGCCGATCGCCTTCGATTAACAATCGAGGTCCATCGGCGGGGGGTGACCTCCAAAAATTTCCGAAAAAGCGAACTTACGGTCGAAAAAGTACAGTACTATCATGCAGCTGTGCAAGATACTTCCACCAGCACATGCGTACTTGTCCGATCGTCGATGTCTCATACATCTCAGGCCTCAGGTAGGACCTAAGCGCAAGCGTAAGAGGTGCCTCGAATAATTAATAAATGCAGTAGTATGCGGTGTCGCATGTAGAGGTACAAATAGAGCATAGCGCTAGTATCTAGATGAGAACAGTCAACGCCAGCAAAAACAGTACACGAAAGATGATAAAGCGGTACCATTCCAAGTGTTGCAAAGTCAACGCCAACGCAACCTGACTTGAGATCAATTATAGCATTTTTCGAAATCCCCATCCCCACTTCTCCTGGCATATCCCTGGCTTTCCACGAAAGCATCGAGAGAGCATAAGCCGTCTTCGTCACCACCGCAAAACTCCAAGGGCTGAACAGCGTCGTTCACGAGTATACGAACATACTCCCCGACCTGGCGACCGTCGCCCCCTTCTTCATCCTCGTCATCGCCACGCGTCAAAGGAGAACGAGGAGCGAAATTTGGCCCATCGCAAGCCAATTTCTCGACTACCATTCTAGCACTGAAGGGAACCATCTTGCTTGCGATCCATATTCTATCCTTGTCCATCTTAGTCAAGCTCAGCGGGTGATCGCTGATATTGTATAAACCCATGGCGGAGTATACCGCGACCATGAGGTTTTCGTGCGTGAAGTCGGCGTAGAACGTGCGCCCAAGGGGGAAGGGGAAGGAGTCGTTGTGTTGCGTGTGATCTTCGACTGGACGACCTGTGAGTCGGGCAAGGAGTTCATTGACGTAACCCACGCCCTGAACAGGGCCGAGTTTCTCTCCATAACTGCCGAAGGTTATTGTCAATACCATATTTTTGAGATGACAAAGTCGGGAGTCAATCGCATACCCTGTCTTGTAGAACTTCTCGACATCACCATGATACTCGAACATCTTGAATTCATCATCGGTGAACAAGGAGCAGAATTCACTCGGCCGTTCTTTCGCGACGGTCTCGAAGGGACACATGGCCATGAGATTGAACACATCTTCGTCAGTCAATTTCACGCCTTTCGCGGCCTTGCTAAGCCGTTTCGCAATAGGTGGAGCGAAGACGTGCAACCAAGCCTGCTTCTCCTTCGTGCCATCTCCGGCGTTCGGACAGTCGTTGTTAAGTGTGTTATTCTGGTCTTCGGGGAGAATTACGTCGAGAGTGGGGTTGTAATGCTGGTGACTGGCAGAGGCAAATCCTGTGGTATACTTCATCAGTATTTCGCATCGATACTGCCTCACAACTCTGTCATAACTCACCGACCGTCCAATTCTTCGCAGAGTCTACGACACGTGACTTACCCGCCGCCCTAACGAACGGCAAGTTCTTCTCTGAGATAAGGTGTGCATATCGTCTATACGATGCCTCTCCGGACTCGAATGATCTGAATGAGCGTTAAGAGATGATTAGAAGTCAAAACAGATCTCTATGCAAGGATGCCTACTGACTGTGATGCACCGAATGCTACCAACTCTTCCTCCTCTAAGTCGTAGTCGTATCCTTTCAAGAATTCTAGTCTGCTATCTTTGAACTCGTCTGCCTTCGAGAGCCGTTTCACGGCCTCATCATATGAATCCTCTGCATTGGGGTATCGGGCACCATGTCGTTGAAGCTGATAGTTGTGAACAGTCACCATACATCGCGTAAAGAACGGAACTTGAGGCGAAGGTAGGAACACTGATACCCACCAGATGTACCTGAACGATTTCACAACCTTCCGGCGGAGAACGGTACTCTTCCGCAGGGAACCAAGGGGAGTATTGCCCCCATTGTCTTTGGACCCTGTCAGGTAGCCCAAGCGGAGGCGCAGACACCCGTATTGCATTCCACAGTTCTATAATAGAGCTTGTGTGAAACACTTGGAGTATAACCAAACATATTAGGGAGATAGAAGCAGCGGAGCGCAAAAGGAGTTTAGTGGTACTAGCTTGCTGTGCACGTCTAGTATCCGCGCGCTGTGGGATTTCAGGGTCAGTCAGAGGCAACAGAGTCTTCTCCGAGGGGGACATCCTTGAGCTCGAGCCTCCCAGTCGTCCAGAAACGGGGAAAGGAAAGGGGACAGGGCGTGTTCAAGCAAGGGAGGGTATGATATACTGGGAAGAACTTTACGAGGCATATGATGTCACTAGTAGTTGTACGATAGCATTCAGAACTACTGTATGCCAGTATCCACAACGCGCGCAAGACCGCACTGCAAGGGCAAAGGGCAGCCCTTGGAGCCTTGGAACTATGTTCACATAACAGCGATATGTACATGTCAAGCGTAGGATGAGCATCATTCGTACACGCATGTGCTGGGACATGTGCTGGAGCCTGGGAGGCAACCAACCTGAGGCTGCATGACAATGAGGAGACGCCGAATCGCTATGGAGTACACGTGCCAAGTTCGAATGGGGCTTGGGCGCTTGTCAAGCGCCTCTCGTGCGTCACGACACGAGCGCGACGCGCGCAACATGAGCGCAACGCACCACCACTCTCGCGTGGGGACATGGCCGTATCCCACTACGTCTCTATGGAATTCGGGGACTGCTCTTATAGATAACTGGCTTATACCTCAAGGCGCAACGGTATTCACATACCAAACACTTTCAAACGTAGTGTAGGAAGAACACTGCGGCCTCTACGAACGAACCATAATCATACATACGGCCTCACAGGTTGCTTGTAGGAAACAGGAACAATACATCTCACAGAATCAGAACTGCTTCTCTGGCGCCTCGGCGGTGCCGCTCTTGTACTTCTTCACTTCTTCGTGGTGCTCGCCCTTGTCGTCTCCCTTGAAGGCCTGAACATCGGGGCTGTCCATCATACCAGCCACCTTATCCGCCTGCCATTTCTTGAAAGCGAATCCAGCACCGGTGTGCGAGTAGTCCTTGCCGTTCGCCTGGTCCTTGTGGTACTTGACTTGAGGGAAGTCGGAGTCGGCGGTGTCAGGATCCAGGGACAGGGAGACAAGCGCGTTTATAGTGGCAGACTTTATGCCGCCAGGGAAGGTCCAAGTCTGTACAGGAACAACGATGAGCGCGCAGAAGACTTCCGAGAAGATGGAACACTGGGGACCCACCTGTTCATTCTTGAACTGAATAAGGAGCGGATCGTTCTTGACGATCTGGTATCCCTCGTTCTTGCTTTCCTTGAATAACTTGGGAAGCGCGAACCACTGGCCAGCCATCTTGTAACGATCATTCGCATACACGAATTGATCGTCATACACACAGTCGGGCGTGTAACGTTTGACTCGCTCACGGGTTGGTTGGCAGGAGTACAGCGCGAGGATGTCGTCAACTAGTTGTTGACGTGCCGGCGGGAGTGGGATAGACTTTGACGGGTCCGGCTTGTAGTCATCGGAAGCTTGGGTCTGCCTGACTTCGAAGTGCTCGCCTGGGAGCTTGGAATCGGTGGGAAGCGAAGTCGACATGGCTGTGGATAGGATCCGAGGGCTGCAACTGGTGGTTTTCATCCGCGAGCGTAAGATGGTGCGTATCGGCGCGAACATGAGGAATGATACTGCTTACTATGTGGCTAAGGAAAGAGAGGAGAATATGCTCGACTCCCCCTCCGTCGAGGGTTTATATGTGCTCGCAATGCCGACGGCGGGTGCATTCTTTTGAGTCTATGATGTCAGTATCGTGGCTCATCCTGTCTATGAGCTCACAAATAGTACCGACATCGGTGAGCGATGTCGAGAAAAGAAGGTCCATCGTCCGGCGATCGATCGAGGCACCCTCAGTTGTACACAACTCACCGTCCTACAGCAGACAACATGTACAGCTAGTTGTGGGCACGCACCTGTTTGTACAGGAACTCATAGTTGCATTTCCACGCAGCGCGTACAGTCCAAGAAATATGATGATATACAACGCTTGATGTACAGCCTCTCAGTATACTTCACTCCATCGTACCTCGGCGTCGGGCAGATCTCACGGGTACACTGTGCGTGAAGGTGAAATAGCTCAATGGGCCATCATCGTAACAAACGGTGGTGGCGCGACGCCTCCGGTTGGCGACGGGACAAGCTGGAAGCCGACCTGTCAGGGCAAAAATGCAGCCCGAGTCAATACCGCCACGCTCAAATTGTCACCGATAGTTTCATATGCTTACACCTATATGATTGAGGAACTTATTGAGGTTCTCCTCCCTGCTACCTTCGAGCTGTGCGTCCGGAGCAACGATACCGGCACTGGCAGCCTCGCCTTCTTGAGCCAACGGTGTTCCGGGGTGACGCATGGGAACAAGTCCGTAATCTTGCATCAACGCCCTCGTATCATCATCGCCCAGCTTGAGCAAGCTTGTCAAGTCCCTAGGGAAGAGCGGTGAAGGCGTGGGCGGGGCCAAGTCCGTTACTACTCTGGGTCGGACAGGTCGCCTGGTACTGCCAGAGCTGACGGAACTTGGCCCTTCCACTTGGATGGAGAGCGCTGGTGTATCCGGCGCGTTAGGGACAGCAGCTTGAGGCGTGTTTGGCGCAGTCTTCTTAGCCGACGTGGCATTTGGAGACGAAGACTGAGGAGGGGGGTACGTAGGCTTGGGAGTTGCTGCGCTACTCTTGGGTGCCGTGGAAAGCGGTGCCGGAGAGTTCAATGCAGAATGTACAGGTCGCAAAAGAGGCTTCAATGGTTCATTCAGCGAGTTTGACTGAATGAGGGCATTGTGCCGCCTTGCTTCTCTGTAGCACGAACAATTGATCAAAGAAGGAAATTTGCGAGAAGTTCGGCACGACTTACGAGTTGTACAGGCTTGTTTGTACCTCGAGTATCTTCTGCTTGTATTCGAGTACCTGATCCCGCATATCCTGCGGAATCTGCTCCTGAAGCTAAACGGAGCGGAAGTAATTGTTAGGAAGACGTTTCGCGACAACAGACACCGGACCTACTTGTTTCCTGACGCGCTCGGCGATTTCGCGTCTCACTATCTCCTCTACGATGCCGGACGCTACAGCACGCATGTGCTTCTTGAACGTTTCATCCACGAGTTTATCCTTCAACATCTTCTTTACATCGAGCATGCGTTCCTCCTGGCGCTTGAATTGCTCGTCCAGCGATTTTCGCGCGTTTGAAATCTACATTCCACCATTACCATTGACAGAGTCAAAACGGTCGTCAATCAGTCCTGGTAGAGACAAAACGCGTAAGAATGAGAGAGGTACATACTTGTCTCTTCGCGTCAATCGC
>JSYW01002474.1:0-16403 GCA_000787475.1 Lentinus polychrous
CTCCCTCATCAACCGCCCTTCCTCCATGATCCTTTCATTCTCCCTCCACGCAGCTTTCTGCTGCTCCTCTTTCTCGACCTTGGCCTTCTTGAATAACCGTTCGCGCTCTTCGAGCTCTTCGACCATGTTCTTCCGCTTTGCATCATATTGAGCGTATCGCGCCTTTCGTGCTTCCTTCAGTCGCACTTTAGCATCAAGGGCCATCCGCCGGAGCGGGTCGAGCAGGAGCTCGTAGGCTTGATTGAGTTCATGGAACTTCCGTGCTACAGAGATGATTCGAGATGTGTTATTAGCCATAATTGCAAGACGAAGCAAAGGGAGACGACATGTACTCACCAGCATCTGGATTACCGCGGTTCTTTCCAAACGAACTTGAGTCAGAAGAAGGCTCAAATTCCGCGTCACCACCTAGAAGAAAGCGAATGGAGGACGTACCCTATCAGGATGGACCTTCAAGGATCTCTGACGATAAGCGGTTCGAATCTCTTGCTCCGAAGACTCTGTGGTCACTCCAAGTAGCTCGTATGGGTTAATATCTTCCTCTGGCCCAGACATGGCTGAGCAACCTGGGGGGTGGAAGAATAGAGTGGCCCGAAGGAGGCACAATGGACGACAATATGTGATTACGTAAGCAATGGTCCTTAGTTCGCTCGGTGCTGCTCGCAGAGCCTCAGTGCACGCAGAAACCTCAAGGCGATTACTTTGAATTTGTGGTAATGTACAGCTACCATCGACACCCTTCTATGTAAAGCCCCAATCAGTTAGCTACGAAATACAACGGGGAGTAAGAATGTGCGACTATTGAAACAAACTGTGAATGGAAGTGGAAAGTGGGAGGTGGCTGATGGATAGTATACAATTATGTCCGTCATGTTATACAATGATGATTCGAAAAGTGTTCTTGTGCATCGTTCATGAACGTGAGAGAGAACGAACAGCGAGCAAATCATGATGAGGGCATCTACGGCTCCTTAGAGGCAGACATCTCGGAAGCCAAAGAAGTCCGACGAGATGCGGAGACTAAGGACGACCGACGAGATTCAGAATATTTAAGAACCTTGTACGGATGGAAGCGGGCGGTGCCGCCCCTCGTGCCCGCCGTGGAAGACATCTCCTTGGCCTTTTGGCGCAAGCGGATAGCCTGATCACCGACAACGAGGAAGCTATCGGCTTTCCGAGTATTCTCGGGACAGGGAGGAACGATGACAAACGCGGTGGCTTCCTCGATGGTGGATTTCACGAGGGTGAAGTTGCCCGAAGGCACTGGCAGGGCGGCGGAGGAAAGGGTACGGCGATCGTAAGGCGATTCAGAGCTGCTGTTGTCTGACGGGGAGGGCGATCGTGAATGTGGTGGTGTGCATGAGAATGCCGTATTCATCGTGGATGAGTTCGAGTATTGTCGTGGGCGACAACGACTCATGAGATCGTCAAACGTCTTTAGCTGCACAGTATAAATTCTAAAGTGAGTGCAAAGCGCAGACGAACACCGAGCAAGATGCTTACCGGAACGTTATCGATGTTCGTCAGAGGTGCAAGCTTAGCTTGATCCCTGGGAAGCGTGGGTAATGCAAGGGTATGCAGAGGGGGAAGGGAAGGACGGGTGGTGCAGGATGCGCGAGGGTCCATGTCTTGGTCCGAGGGTATATATAAGGGAGGGGGAGGTGGGCAGAAAGAGTATATTAGATAAGATGCGTATAATGTCTAAGATGGACCACCGGGGTACCAAAGGCCAGCCTTTTGTCAAGCCTAAACTGAAAAGGAACTGAAGGGGGAAAGGGTAGGACGGTGGAGTCGAGAGGAGTTCGGACGGCGGGTCAAAGCCACTGAGCCCGTGTATCTTATAGGCATGTTCCGTTACAATGGCTCGTCGTCAAGACTCCTTCGACTCTGCAACGTTAAACGGTGAGTATAATGCCATACCTTTGTCTTGCTCGAGGGCAAGAGCAGAGGCGAACCGACTCGCTTACCGCATTCGGACAGCGATTGTGCGTTAGGCGCGCGCCAATTATTGACCTCTGCCGCTTTGCGCTCTCTCAAATTCTCTTTTGTTCGCACTTTCTGGCGAGGACGGCTCACATGGCAGACCTTCCACCCAAAATCAAGATTGTACGTCTCACAAAGCCCCATTGTTCAGGTGCAACTTGTGTCTCTGATAGTCATGCAGCTGCCAGGTGCAGAACCCGACTTGTCTGCTGCGACATACCAGATTCACGACGAGTCTCATACCATCGGCAACGCGCTCAGATGGATGTTGATGAAAAAGTGCGTCCAACAAACGAACCCATAGCCTCGTGGAGGATGGCCACTGACATGCCTCACTGCAACGTTCAGTCCAAAAGTGGAATTTTGTGGATATAGGTGAGCAAATGATCATCCCATTGTTCTCTCTCGCCCAGACCCCTCCCCCTTTGCCGTTATCACACATCGTTCGAGACACCAAGCCTCCCGGATCTGCCTTATCATGTGCATTCTTGCCACTCGGAGCAATGCCCCAGGTGCATGAATCTCTATTGTGGGCTCTAAAGGTCTTCCTACCGTCGTCCACCTATGACGACCTCCGTCTGCTGGTCTGCACTCCCCCGAAATTGACCTTTCCTCCACACGGTCATAGAGGCTCATCACTCAATGTGAGAAAGCGCGATGATGTTCATCCTTTTGACCTCCCGTTTAGGTGATAGAGCCTGAATCTTCATCATTCCCCTCTCCGTCGCCTGATGGGTGCTGTGAGCTCATGAAGACTCAACATGATTATGCATCAGTTCATTAGAGTCTGCGTGATGCAGGGGGTCACGAAACATCGTCAATCCATACCTCTTTGCGATACCGTTCTCCGGGGTTCCACCTTGCACCGCAGAATTCACCCCTTATATTGATCCTGCAATGCGTGACCCTTGCTAACCAAATTCCTCCCCAGTGTCCCCCATCCATCCGAACCTAACATCAATGTCCGTATTCAGATGTACGGTACGTACTTCACACTTGGAAACCAACCACGCGACGTATATCCTAACAAACATTCTCCATTTAGATCGTCTATCGTCCTTGACAGCACTCATCGAAGCTCTCAACAACCTTGACGACCTCTGCAAAACCATCGAAGGTGCTTACACAACTAGCCTCGCATCGGGGGAGTTTGAGAGATGGGACGAAAAGAGCTAAAGCGCTAAGAGCTCACCACCACCGCAACACCCTTGCTGCTATTTGTCGCTTTGCAATTATACGGATACCGAACGCATACCATGTTTTGATACTAGAGGTTTTCTTGTTGGTTATTTATCCACTCATATTGTATCCCTATATTGCGTCTCCCTTGTAACATTGGTATGAATTGACAATAATGACTTACGCTCGACGCGAGCTGTATTGACGTTCAACGTGATTGTCGCCGGTTATATCCCAAGTGCCAGTCGGTGAATCGACTTCACCGCGTCGTCGCTATATGGCTGTGACCCTTGGCGGCTACTCTCATGTATAAAGTCAACTCTTAACATGTTCGCCCTTCCGGTTGGCGGACGAACCCTTCTTCCTCACAACCCAACAACGTTCTGGTATCTAGCTTCTTACAAATTCCCTCCAGTATAGTTACCAAAGGGGAACGACAGTAACAATGTCGGATTTCAACCTGACCCTCTGCGTCCCCCGACCTTCCTCCGGAGGCAACACGAACGAAGCTGTCCTCGTCCGCTCGCCAAAACCTGCGTTGCCAGATAGCCACATCCTCGTCAAGGTACTTGCCTACCATTGTCTTTCTCACTGTGACTATTGTGGAGGGAAAGAATTGAACGCGTATGAACAGGTCGACAGGTTTGGTTTCTCTGCGAACAATGTAACATACCAAGCGCTGGGAGAGGCTCCTCATTTCAGGTGAGTCCCGCTCCTTTACGTTCTATTTACCTCCAAGCATTCAGCGTTCATGAATCCCATTGTGCGAGCTAACCACCGAGTGGCAGGTACTTTGATTACCACCCCGCACCCGAAGCGAATGGCGTATCCCCCATCACTCACGGATTAGTCCCAGTATGGGGGTTCGGCACAGTCGTAGCCTCCAGTAACGACAAGATCAAAGCCGGGGAGAGAATCTATGGATACCTTGCGCCGACGCGGTATCTCTTGCTCCCCGTTACCTCCGCAAGCATAAACAAGTACTTCTTCTACGTAAGCCGGCCTCATCTTCCCTCAGGTATATCCTCCTCCCAACTCACAACACCACCATACTTACGCATACTATGTACGGTACAGATCGCAGACCATACAATCAAATCATCCGCTGTTCCACGGATGCCCAATATGACCCCTCCCCGCTCGCCGAAAACCTCACAATGCTCTACCGTCCTTTATTCTGGACATCCTTCTGGTGCGAAGACTGGCTACATGCGTCATCCTACCGCGGCGCGACACGAATTCTCATTTCATCCGCCTCATCCAAAACGGCCTTTTGCCTCGCGTACTGCGTCAAACGGCGTATTCGCACTGAAGGCCTGAAAGATATAAAAGTTGTCGGGCTGACTTCGAAGAGAAACCTGGAGTTTACAAAAGGGCTGGGGTTGTATGATGAAGTTGGGGATTATGATACGTTTACAACAATGCCCGTCTTGCAGACCAACAATAGCGACAACAAAGGGAAGAAATGGCTCTACTTCGATGTCACAGGTAACGAAGACTTCAACGCCCGCGTCCTCTCCCACTTCGCCCCAAGCGGCTCTCTCGTACTAGGGATTCGCTTCGGCACAACGAACCTAACGCCTTCATCTTCCACCCTCGGGACAACCGCATTGCCAACATCCAGTACCGCGCACCAATTGACAGAATCCTCCTCGTCATCCCCCGCCTCTGAATCTACCGACAAAATGGTACTCTTCTTCATGCCCGAGTGGCTCGCTTTGCGTCGAAAACAGCTCTCGGTGAAGGCTATTATGGATATGCAGGTCAAAGCGTGGAGAGATCTGATGACGGATGGCAAGGATTGGGTGAAGATTCAGAGTGTGTATGGTGGCGAGGAGGTGAAGAAGGCGTATGATACGATCGTGAAGGGTAAGTTGGGTCCGGAGGTTGGGATGGTGTGGAGCTTGTGGGATACACCCCAGGAGGCGTCCACTGTCACCCATTCCAAGTTGTAAGCTGCTTACTGTTGGCAACGAAGGCGTTCTGTGTGTACGGTAAATCGTATGGATACAGGAGAGTAAATACAGTACGGATGTGAATTTGTGCGCATACAAGACTCGGGCCAGGTTATGAGGCTGTAAGAATAGCGATGTGACCTTCTGTTACAAGGGGCGAAACTAGGTTGTAGAACCAACAAATGTGAACACGACAGTGATACGTACACAGGTATTGTGACGAAAAAGGTCTGAATCCAGGATTGTGAAAGGAAGTGACAGGATCGTACTTCGTCCTGTGATAATCCGTAAAATGTTGTGAACACCTTACCTCGGATGTCGTGGAAGAACAGCACCGTCTCCGACTGAGCCCTCGTAACAGGTTAATGCGCCACAAAGAATAGATATTAGCTAGAGAACGGTGGTGCGAGATGAAAGCATACCATACTGCATCCTGATATATAGCATGAGCAAAAAGAAATAGTAGCAGCCAGCTCTCCTCCCCACGTTGGTTGGGCGGACGCGACCATGATTCGGGAGATGCAATCATACTAGAACCCGTGGTCATAGAACGAGAGGAATCTGCAAGACTGGGCCCCGTCTCAAGCCCATTGGATAACCGCTGGGCTACAGCTGCTGAACTACATGCCGCGTGCCACGCTTATGACCCCATCTTCGCAGAGCTTGTCAGCATAGGTTTGGACGATTCGTGGGAGGTCTTGAGCTCAAAACATTGCAGGGTACTCTCTGGAGCCTGCGGAACAGTCAGAACATGGAGGATTGCTAGGAAAGCCTGGAAAGGTGAAAATCCCGGAGGTAAATCGGTTTTAATGGCGTTCAGTGACCTCATGGAATGGGCGCTTGTGCATCTTTGACTCCCGACCACCATGATCTTCACAATTCTACTTCGATGCGGATAGTGCTGCAACCTTCGTGTCTATATCTTATGCATCAAAACATAGCTCTCGTGCAATGTCATGTGTTGCATGCATCTCCCATGGATGGCCTATTGAGTCTCAACAAGTCTGAAGGCTGTGACGCAAACTCTAGAGCTTCTAAGTGCAAATTCCTCTTCTTCTGGCACTGTGCGGCCCATTGATTCTTGCCCCGCGAACCCGATTGACAGTATACTCCTTCTCCCTTTCGGGTCTCCTTCTGAACAAAGCCATCGTCAGCTGAGATTGACCATGATGACGGACTCGGACCCTCTCCGCTGCTGTCATATTCTCTCACCTACGCTCTGTACGGTTCTCAGCAGGTCGCTTCCATTTCGCCTTTCTAACGTTCATTTGATGCATCATGTTTCCTCTAGCACGCTTTGGCCTCGAGCTGCAGAGCTTCAGGCAGGTTCGTGCCTAGGATCATCCTTCAGTTCTTCGCCCTCGGAGTGACTGCCCGAAGGCCTGCCCAATGTCATCTTCAAGCCGGACGAGTCCACACATCGATCTTGGCCTACGTTCTCTTCTCCTTCTCCGTTGGACTAGGACCCATCTGTTGCGGGCACTCGTGATACATCACATGACGAATGCGAGTGCTCTTGTGCTTGTGAGGCGGAAGTGAGCTAAATCCACTCTCATACTCCTCGGAAGATATATCCTTGGCGACTTGTCGAAATCAGTGGTGTACGTTGCAAGTGTAACGCGATTGCGTAAATAGAATATCATGATTCGAGGGAGACTGATGTCACATTCCATCCATACAATCACTCTCAAAGATCATCCTCCAACGGGCTCAATCCCTGCGCCGGCCCCAACCTATCCTCGAAGAAGAACCTCAACCTCTCCACCGCTGCCCGATCCGCCATGAATTCACTGAACTTGGTCACATCCGTTGCATTCATATCTACGATGCGGGGGAATCCCTTCGGCGGGGTGACGTCCTTGCGCACCGGCCAGAAACCGGTACTCTTAATGTAGTCCGGGTCGAGCACGAACGAGTTGAGGAGCTTCGCGCTCTCTGGGTGTGGCGCGTCCTTGAGGATGGCGATGGTCTGCGGCCAGGAGACGAAGTTTCCGGATGTCGTCGGGAACCCAACCTTAATCGGGGCGGCAGGTGTGAGGCCGACGGCTGTCGTAAAGCTCGCAACAAATGAACCATTTGAGCTCGCAATGAGCGTCGCCGGGGTCTGCGTTCCCCTAACGAACCGTGGGTTTTGCTCGAGGAGCTTATCGAACCATTCTATCCCTTGCTTCTTCAGTACCAAATCAAATGCCCACAAAACTGCGTCATCGTCATTGGGATACGTGAGCACGAGCTTGTTCTTGAACTCAGGTTTGAGGAAGTCAGTGAACTCGGTCGGGCCTGTCCCGTTCACGAAGTTCTCGTTCCATACGCTCGCCCAGTTAAAGATCAGGAAGCCGTTGTAGAATCCGTCTGCATCTTTCAGGGCCTCGAAGATCTGGTCCCATCCGAGCGGCTTATACTGGAGTAGCGCACCCTGCGACTTCCAGCGCGGAAAGTCATTGAGCGTTTGCAATGCAACACTGTCGACGAAGACGCTGCCCGTTGCGAGCTGTCTGTCGATCTGGACACATGGTTAGTCTGGGCATAGAACACATCATCAACGAAGGCAACTGACATTGACATCGTGGTACTTGGATAGGTCTACGGTGACGTTCAGCGTCATGCCAGGGAAGCGAGCCTCAAAAGCTTGCTTCAGGTGATCCTGCTGGTTCTTTTCATCACTGTTTTGTCCGTCAGCCAATTAGATCTGCGCGCAATGAAGCACAGAACGTACCCTCCATGCCAGAGCGTGACAACCCCGCCCTCTTTCAGCGCTGCCTGGTAAATATCATCCAGAGCCCGGTTCTCCACATCGACAGTCTTGCCAAAGTCGAACAAGGGGTCGAAAGAGGAGACAGCGGCGGCACCGAGTAAGAGAAATGACAAGCTCGAGCGAAGCATAGTGTCAGTGGCGTTGAGGATCTGGTTGGACTGCTGATGAGAGGACGACAGGCTTGACGATGGGAATAGTTGAGTGTCGTCCGACTGTATGTATATATATATATATATTATATATATGCATCTAATGCTTCCAGCACCTGAAGCCTAGAGTAGCGTCCAGGTCGCATGGAGCGTTCGCATAACCAGAAGGTTGGTAATCATCGCGGTGGGTCTGAAATCACCACGTTGCCAAGGCCATCGCGTACGGTAACAGCTGAGCCTGCAGGACGACTATTGGGCACTGTTGGTTGTACAATGGGAGACGAAAACCGTAGTGAAGCTCCCCTGTTTAGCCTTGAGTAATCCTAAGACCTTCGAGAACTGTTCCGCGATGTTTTGAAATATCGCCATCCATAGCACGCGATGCTTACTATGAGAATACTGTACTGCGGACGTCGGATACGATGTGGATGCATCGCTACATGGCTATGAAACCAACTCGAAGAATGGGGGTAGTTATTCCCACTTACTCTTTGTCAGATTTCAGTACTCAGTCATCGCATTCTCGTCAGCACCGACATGCACACGTACAGCCTGAGGAGTTGGACGTCGACGTCGGACGTTGGACCACGTCGCGCAATGCGACCTGCAGCCTACCGGTATGGGATTGTGCGAGTGAAACCCGTCGCACCGGGCATTACTTCCTCCATGCACAGCCGGAAACAGCCGGTTTGACTGCGCCATCACTGTATAGCAAGCGAACCTATAGAGCGAAGTCCTTACATAGAATGACATCGACGACGACAATTACCACGATTGCATCATATGGAAGCTACCTGCGAGAGCTATATGATCCTTGCTGAGTTGGCGAGTAAGGCACCGTGAACGACTCGGAAGAAATCGAAAGGTGATACTAGTAGAGCGTTGAGAATGAGGGCATTCAGAATTAACACGATTCCCCGATCCAGCTAGCGGCTAGCCTGAGGTTCCCTGGTCGTGTATGAGGGTGCTTCAGTATTTCACAAGCTGGCAATGGTAGCACATAGATCTATAGGCAAGCAGGAAGCCGCCTTGATTCCAATGCGCGACAGAAGCAGAGCCCAGCTCAAGTAAAAACCGTGAGAGGATAGAAGAGAGTCCATGGGTGCGTAGAAGGCTGGTGGCTGGTAACATGCGAGAAGGAGGTTGAAGAAAGTTGTGCGACGTATTGATGTGCTCACGCCGAGTGCACCAGCCTTTACAGCTGACAGAAAGAAGCGTACTTCAACAACAGAAGCATCCGGTTATGTATCGTTGTAGCTCGCGAGTGGTCGTTCTGAGCAAGGCGATTAACTTCCGCGAATATGAAAGCACGGATGTTCAATATGCACGTTCGGCTATCACCGAGCTTCTTCCATGTGCACGCGTGCTGTTACAGCCGTTGTCACTGTCAGTCCATGAACATTTGAACACTGTGAAGTTGAACATACAATTGCTTCAAGTCTATTCAGAATCGTCTTTGCAAACGCTGTGAATTTGAATCATGGCATACTAGCCTTTGGTATAACTGATCTGGCATATGCGATATAAGTACTGGCGACATGCTCAGCGTGTGCCTAACTCCAAGCTTGCTATCATCGACCCAGCTTGCCATGATCCATCATCATTCGACTCCCGCTTTGCCTGGCCTCACGATCCCGATCCGCTGCGGCTCGCTGCGGCCACGAAAACGTATCAAGCTTCAATCAAAGTTGCGAAGCATGGAACAGGAGGATCGGGCAGGGCGCCAGCTTGAACGAGCGGTGCGTCGGGATCGTACTCGGCGTTCTCGAGGCCAGGAACGAATCTGTTGCAGTGATCCCGCATGCGCTTGATCTCGGGGCTATCGAGAGTCAAGTTCAGGGGCAGGTTGGGAGGAGGACTGGGAGCAGATAGACTTACCACCCAATATCAGTGTTTGGTCGTTCCGAGGGACAATGAACACTATTATTCCATCTTCGTCACGCTTAGCATAGTCGTGCGCAACGACTAGGGCTTCATTCACTTTGGGAAACTTTGTGTCATCGTTGATCACTCGAATGAGAGCACCGCGAAGAGGGTAGACACTCTTATCCGATGCCAGCTCGGCACCGCCAAGACCGGTGGAATGAACGATAGCGTGGGCGTCGTATTTCGCGAGCAGCTCCTCCTCCTGAGCGAGAAGGTCTCCGGTGATGCGTTCGACGACAAATTCTGCTCCTTTGAATCCAGCGCATGTAAGCCTCTCTGTCGATGGCCGGCGAGGGTGGCATACCGTGAGTCCCAAAGGGTTGAGCCCAACTTGGATATCACTGGACAGACGGCGACAGCTCGATCTGGAGAAGTCAAAATAAGCCGGACAGACGAGGACAGAGAAGTTGCAACCACTCGAGACTCAGCTGAACAGACAGAGGGACACACCTACAACATCGCCGCACCGCGATAGTCCTTGCTATTGATACGCTTACCCAAGGCAGCCATGTCTAACACACTCAGTGGTGACCGCAGGGCATTTAGTGAGCGTTTTTTTTGTTTTGACAAGATCGGAGTGCGATTAGTCCATTCCAGATAACATGAAGTAGGAAAGGTGGCATGGAGACTACAAAATAGTCTGAGATATGAAAGTAACAATGGCAACTTCACATCACGACAGCTACAGCTCCTCCCCGATCTGAAGCAAGCTTCGACCGCTCACGGAGGTTGTGATTCTTGATGAATCTAGGACACGACAAGTCAGTATGGTTACTATATTCCCCAGTATTCTGTGTGGCTCACATTGCACCCACGACAGCCAAAGCAGAGAACACGGTACAGATCATGAAGATCGGTCGAAGTGCTCTGACGGCGGCCGCTCTAACCTCAGATTGAAGAGGCTGCGGAATAGTGGCAATGACAGCGACACTTTGCCTCACGGCAGCGGAGAGTCCGGGCGATAGGCCAGCTACTCTCTTCAGTTCATCACCCAGGTCATTGTTGAAGATTGATCCTGCGATACTGCCACAAAGGTTTTCATCAATCACTTCATGCAACGCCGAATGTTGGTCACTATTACCTAAGTCCAATGAGACCGCCGAGGTTTCCAATGAACGTCTGGACTGGGTAAGTTCACAGGCCGCTCGTCAACTTAGTTACAGTACCCACCAGTATTGCCGAAGACTTCGTGGTTTCTTCAGGCTCGTCTGCCCAGTCAGCCTAGACACATGGATGTGTTTGCTACCCATTTCTGCGAGTATGTACGTACATGAGAACTTACCTGCACAGCAACATAGGTGGACTGATAAGATCCTCCTGATTCTCAAGGAGTGAGGATTAGATACTGGTATGCTGTACAGCATGACTTACCGATACCCACCTATGCGCACCATGTTAGCGTCGCGCAACTGGTATACCAAGAAACCATTCTACTCACCCCTAACAATATCTGATAACCTAGTAATCTTGCGGAAGATGTGGTAGAGTTTACAGTGAAGAGAAGTGCGGAACCCGTGATTGCGAGGAGAGGGGAACCGGCCATAGCATGCCAATAATAACCGGTTACCTGCGGTATGTCAGAATAGATCCTTATTGTTGGTGCGACACCTACCGTAGTAATTCCAGACGAAATGGCAGAAGCTAGAGGGGTACGGTCAGCCATCCTGAGGCGTGGGTGGGATGGGACCACCCACCGATCACAAACGAGAGCATGAGTGGAAGTATGTCGACGCCGGATTGAATGCTTGTCCGACCATTGATTTGATACCTGGTGCACGTCGGCGTTGAACGTATGGCGAATGGCAATACGAGAGATCAAACGCTTACCACAGGGGAAGGTAGTACTGTGTCGGCTTAAATTAGTGAGGACAGGCAAGCGAATGCCAGGAAATACATACTATGGACAAGATCAATGTGGAAAGAAGGAAGAGCTGCAAGACGATGAGCATACTATTGATCCTTACACCTACACTCTTACCTGAGCAATGCACGATGCAATTTGTGTACGCCTCTGAAATATATGGTGAGGAATCAAGGCAGATTTCTTCCTATACCCTTCATATGGAATGAACAAAACAAGAAGTACGCCGGCAATGCACAATGGTGCTATGACAGCACTGCTGCTCCAGGGCTTCACTGCCCCTCCCCATGTGAGAGCCAGTATCAAACAAGTTGAGAATCCCAGGCACATGACGGAACCAACGCAGTCGAGTGTTCTAAATTGTGGTGTTGAGAATTTTGTTGATCACCTTGAGACACTTACTCACATATTGAGTCGATAAAGCAACGTTTCGCCCGCGCTGTCTGTTGTCGGTCGCTTGTAGGGCAGCCACAAGGCCATACAGACAAAACTCGCTGCACCAAACTGCACAAATTGTGTTGTACAACATGTCACTGAGGAGCTACAACTGAGAGACGTACTGGTAGATTTATATAGAAGCACCATCTCCAGGAGATGTGGACGGTGAAAGCACCACCTGTGGATGCGTCACTGGTTGGTTGCATTATGCAGTGGTTGGGAAACTTCACAAACCTAGAATAGGACCTACGATGCTGGAGATTGCTATGAGGGCGCCGAAACAGGAAAAGAGCATGGGCCGTTGCTTTAGCCTTGTGAACTAATGGTCTTTCATCATCACACACATATCATATATCCACAATGGGGAAACAGCTTACAGTAGCAATTGTTCCTATAGAACAAATGACGATGCTAACCACCGTCAGAACTTGGGATCGGGATGTTTCAATATCATAGTTACCCAGCCGCACCGCAGCCAGCAACCACACGTCCAAGGATCAGCATATTCATCGACGGTGCCTATAAGATAGATGATCAGCAAATATTCATACCAGGAGTAGAATTTGCATACAGCTCCACACAGCACAGAGCCAACCTCAAATATTACAATGGCGATAAGGTACACCACCTTGATAGGAAATGTGTCAAGCAATTGACCAATCACCAACATGAGACCGGCATTCGTTAAGAAATCTACGAAGCGCAAGATGCATGAAATGGTGCTTTCTACGGCGAGAATACATACTCACATCCAGCTGAAACCCATGTCGCAAGATCCAAAGCATCGAACACAGATACAATTCGAGGCAAAGCAGTGGCGACCTGCAATATCTACCATAGGATATATACGCCAGCGAAGAGATTATCAATGCGTACAATTGTCTGATCCAGGTTGACGAGGAAAGCCGCTAATAGCAAAGCACTGCCAGGCGAAGACTGAATGACAATACAAAGGGTATGGCGAGGGAGGACTTACATGAAAACTAGTACAAGTTTGAGGCCAGACAAGTACACCGGATCGGAGTGAGCATCGGTTAACTCCAATACCCCGCGTTTGCTCTGGTTTCCCAGAAATCCGTCTGGTTCGCGCACAGTAGGAGCACTGGCTTCCTCCATGTTGAATTTGTGTCCCGCGGTCTCAATAACGATAGTAGGGAGGAGTTGAGAACAGTGAAAAGTATGCGCCAACGCGCGATGGCTACCTAAGAAGAGTAGAGGGCACACAATGCAGCCCATGGGGATAAATTACCTGTCCTCAATCTCGGTTTCCCTGATACCTGTGCGTGGTAAGCTCATGCGTATGGTTCCGAATGGCCTTAACTTGAAGCAGCACTCCCGGCGAGAAGCAGACGGGCTGAGCGCTGAGGGCTCAAGTGCTAATTGCTGCCGTGCAGCAGCGCGCAGCCCTGCAGGGACGTCAGAAACTCGGTCAGAACTCAATGCCGAACCCTATATGATGAACATACGGCATAGACCCGAAGCAGGAGTGCAGGGTCTGGAAGTCATACATTGTACCTCGGGCCACCGAGGCGTCCCTCTTTCATCGGAGATGGAGCTCGAGAACTCAGAAGAAGAGCTCACTATGAGCGCGGGCGAGAGCGAGAGCGCGAGACACGAGGAGTTATGGTGTTGATTCGACAAGGGGAAAGGAATGGGAAGTACACGGTGTGCGCTTTAATAGTCTAATGGATGCCGTACCTGTAACTACTAAGGAGGGACTAAAAGAAAGAGTTTGAGATACGTTAGCGAGGTGCAGGACGTCAGGAGGACATACAAGTTGAATATGAGTGACCGAGGCAGTAACTTGTAAGCTTGAGTCGCAAAGACAAGAGAGCGATGCAAACAGACACAAAGTGTGCATACGAAAAAGGAAGGTGTAGTAAGAAAGCCGTGTAACGCAACCTGAATCACCCCGCCAAATGCAAAGGCCGGCTGGAAACCCAAACAGCATAGTACAAGTACATTCTCCAATTTCTCTTGATCCCTTTTCAAGCATAAATAGCTCCCTAAGTAAAAGATATAATGTATCAGAGTCCAACTAGCTTCTCCACAGACACCTGTTCAACTTCAGCCAATTTCCCGGTCAACCTCCAAGTCGCAAGTACTACTTAGCCCATGATGCATCTTCTCAATATCATAATGGCCTCATCGACTTCACCATGGACTTGTTCAAGCTGCATTGTAACCCTTGAAGCAAGAAGGCTAATGTGAGACCGACCAGTCATCACATGAAATGTGTCGCAAATGTCTAAAACCGGTAAGAAGCCGTTCTCAGGCATTTCTCTCCGATTAGAAGCAGATTTTGGCGTTGTAAGCGGTTGTAAGCTGATTGTAAGCTGGTTACAAGCGGTAATAATGCCCTTATAATCAACTTCTAACTTTCATAATCAGGAGGTTATCATTGAAATAATCTGACGACCGCCAAACATATTTGCGACATGAATGCCAATACTGTACTACACCTTCTCGTGGTCAGAGGCATGACCAGCGGCATTGGAGTCAGTGTCCTTGCTGTCAGTGAGTGTCATGTCTCCTCCAGGCTTGCCTTGAAAATCCATCTGCACAAAATGTCACTCCAACATTCTGCTGAGGCAACAAGCTCGCACATGACATACTGGGTTTATATTGTGACTGCTAGAATTGTTCGTGTCTATCGATACCTCAGTGGCCACAGTGGGATGACTCGGGGGGAAATGGCGGAAGCGCAATGTGTCAAGCCTGATATGTCGTCCAACTGATTCGCCGTCGGCAGTTTCGTCTTCCATAATTGCTCGGACGGTGTTTCGCATGTTCAACCTAGGATCAAAGGATATGACATACAGAATCTAATTATAACTGTGAGAGAAACATACGTGGCCAAGATCGCGTTCGCATATGCTAGTAGACGATCATACATGTCAAGGACGGTTTGCAGTGGAAATGTCAATTTGCGACACACCTTTGCTTTCGATCTCCTCAAACAATTCGAATATGAGGGTGTTCGGCAATGCAAGATCCTATGCAAGTTTGCGCATCAGTCAGGGTTACTGGTGTATCTTGTTTTCATCAGCTGATTACCAGGATAGCCGCACACAGACTGACAATACTGCAAATGTGTCAAAGTGAGTACTTGGGAGTTTGTACTAACGGATTGGTAGACCTACGTCGGAAGCAGACCAGTAGTAATCGTGTATATTGTGATGATATTAATCATGCGTCCTGTTCTGTAACAGAACATCGTCATCAAGCCGCTGGCCCGCTACTGATTGCAGCGACTGAGGGTGAGTTCAAGAGCATGGCTTACCTGGGCATACCCGTGCGGGACTTATGCAGCACAATCACCAATGTGGTCGCAATGATGATATCCAACCCAGCGGTCGTGGTGAAGGCGACGGTGGCTGCCCACTAGAGATGGAATCATGCGTGAAGGTCGAAGCAGTACATGCACCAGTTCAACACTCACGTGCGTATTTTTGAGCCAAAATGTATTACCGGGCCATACCCTTGGACCGTCTAACCTGTCAAATACTGGTTCAGCGCCGACTGGTCGTAAACATTGTTGGGGTGCCTCTTGGATTCACACAATAGTCATGGAATCTGAAAAAGTGATTAGATGGTTTGGAATAGTACTACAAGCGCGCTGAATACGTACACAATGCCAGAGCTGAATTCATCCCGTGACGCTTCGCATTAGTGATCAAAATGTCACCCACGATGGGTGAACACTTACAATACGGAAAGACCGCAAAGATAGACTGCAGAGTCATGTGAGAACGCTAGTGGGATCACCGTGCAACAGGACGCACCAAAACGAGCGCAAAATATTTCAAACTGTTTCTCACTATAAATTATATCAGTGAGTTTTCACCTATAACTTGGATTCACACTTGCAGGCATATATACGGTAGATGAGAAACCTGATTGATATGAGGGAACACTCAGAGGTGACTGTTCTGGTATGAATGGATTCCGGCGTACTGATGAGTAATGAATGCAACTGTTCCCTATTGAGCGAGTCAGTTTCCGAGGGCGAACCGGGTCGTCAGACTTTCAGTGAACTTACTGTGTTGATAGGATCAACCTAACGCGGTCATGGATTCACAATGTGTTGAACATTATGCCGTATATGGATATATTGGGTATATGTTGAAACGAGGCTATGATTATCATTTGATCTT
>JSYW01002489.1:0-23451 GCA_000787475.1 Lentinus polychrous
TGTACAGTTGGGCCGTCATAGTATAAGTACTTACCTTTGGTTGTTACTTACTTACACCGGGTACCGTCCTGTCCTCGAGGGACTTGGATTAATATTCACATGCGCTTACAGAACGTTGAACAAGGTTGTCTTCTCCAGCCTGAGTGTGATGCGTATACAGTTAAGTGTAGGAGACTGATTACAAAGACAAGAGATTAGCTCTAGAAGCCCCGGGCCACTGGCAGGACGTCAAACCTTTTAGAGTCAAGAGGATTATGCGCTCGCATATAGTTTGAAGCAGACCGACTGTCACGGTATACGGTATCCAAGAGCAGACGAGATTGACAGACTATCCCCGCCGCATGTATCCCGCATATATCACTATTTTCCGTAGCAGGTACAAGTTATACCATCAAGAAGGCAACAGAGGCTGACAGATCTCGACGTGCTGGTAGAACGTTCACGTTCACGTCCGCGTCCCCGAGGGCGAGGCATTCAGGACTCCAGGAAGAACGTAAAACTCAAAGAGTCAACTTGCCATACAACGCTACGAGACGTTATACATATCTCACAACGCAACCTCAAGACGAGACGCAATGCTCACGCATACACACGCTCAACAATCCCCCGCCCGTTGGAGATACAGCAAACTGGGATTCAGTAGTATCATTATGCCATTACAGCTATAAAGCATCGAAAAAAAAGAAACAGTGGAAACAAACATAAAGAGTAAAAACATTATTAACGCGTATGTGATCTCCAAGGAACAGCCACAAAAACAAAACAAAAATGAATCGTCACATCCGTTTAGTCATACAAGGGGTGCACACCAGCGAAAGGATGCAGAGGGTGCCTCTGGGGGTGAGAGGGGGTAAGAGTGTTCGGCAATAAGAGCGTGGTGCTACAAGGACAAGGGGTGGTGCGGAGAGGAGAGGAGAAGGGGAAAGGAGAGGAGGTATAAATCAACCCAATCAGTCATGCAAAAAAGTGTATGTATGCGTGCGTGCGATGATCAAACATCTAGTGTGATCGAAGACCCATGAGCATATATCGGGAATAATGATGGATGAATGGATGGGGGATGAGGGATGGGATGATGGATGGACGGCTGGGATGGGGATGGGATGGTCGACGACAACGACAACGATGGATGAGACAAGAGACGGCACCATACAGATTTTTGATTGCATGCATTGTATTGTTTGTTTTTATACCTTCTCGTCCGAAGCCTTGTCGTCGTGATGCACCTTGCCAGTCGCCTCCGCCACGCGCACATCGTTCGCGAGCAGTTCCTGGCGGTACTTTTGAGCGGTGAGCGGTGTCGAGTTCTGGTAGAGCAGGTCGATCTGTTCGAGCGAGAGACCCTTGGTCTGTAAGAATAAAAGAGGACCGATGAGCATTTGATACTGGAAGGAAACGAAATGTTGTTACGAACCTCAGGCACGCAGAAGTACGCAAAGAGAACGCAGCATGCGCAAGTCGATCCCCAGATGAAGAAGACCTTGACTTGGAGACCGGCGTTTCCAGGACCAGTGTTGACAAGGTAAGGCGTAGCATAGCCGATACCGAAATTCCAGAGCCAATTCGACGCAACGGAGAGCGACATGGCCTTGGCACGCACATTCAGAGGGAAGATCTCACCCGTGACGACCCAGGCAATGGGACCCCAGGTAGAGGCAAAGGCGGCGATGTACAAGCACACGAGGGCGACGAGGGCCTTTTGGCCGGCCGTGTTCTGGACGGAGATGGTGACACCGATGATGGCGACGAGGAATTCGCACATGCACATCCAGGCGGCCCCCCAGATGAGGAGCGTGCGACGACCGAACCTCTCGACACCCCACATACCGGGGAGAGTCATGAACACGTTGACAATGTTGGTGGCGACTGAGGTCAGGAAGGGGTCCTTGATACCGGAGTTTTGGAAGAATGCAGTACCGTCTGAGGGGTAGGGTAAGAAACGGCATCATACAGCACAGACGAGTGCGACTTACAGTAGAAGATGAAGTTGATACCGGTCAGTTGCTGCCATGCCTGGATGAAGATACCAGTGAGGGTACGGAGGAGAATCTTGTTGTGGGTACTCTTGAAGCAGTCGAGATAGCTGCTCTCGCCGAGTTCCTCTTCCTCCTTGAGAGCGGCCTTGATATCAGCCAACTCCAGTTCGACCTCGGGATCCGTGGGCGAGAGCGACGTAAGACGACCGAGGGATTTGGCAGCAGCGGCATCATTGCCCCTCTTGATGAGGTACCGAGGCGACTGAAGCAGCACGTGAGATCAGCGATTCACGTCAGAAACGAATGATGGGAAGCATGCGTACCTCGGGAAGCCAGAGCATACCGATGGTGAGGATGAATGCCCAGATGAGCTGAATGCCGGTGGGGATACGCCATGAGGAGTGATCATCGCGATCTTGGGTAGCGTTGTTGATCACGGAAGCAAGGAGGAGACCGATGGTGATGGCCCATTGGTAGCCAGAGACGACTGCACCACGGATCCACTTGGGGGAACACTCGGAGAGGTACATGGGAATACATGTGGAGACGATACCGACACCGAGACCGGCGAAAACACGACCAACGACAAAGACGGCGAAAGTGTGGCAGCCGGTCTGCATGGCGACACCCAAGCAGAAGACGAGACAGGCGACGAAGATACCACCCCGACGTCCGACGTAATCGGAGATGGGGGAACCGAACAGGGCACCTGGGATGAACCGATCAGATCATGGGCGGGGGGTCGAAGCGGGAACATGGGCACCTACCAAAGAAGGTTCCTGCAGAGAGGATGGAGGTGACGAGGGACTGTTGGGCAGAGGTGATGGCATAGCCAGTGGGACGGGAGTCGTCGGGATGACCAAAGAGACGAAGCCAGTCCTTCATGGCGGTGATACCAGAGATGGTACCGGTGTCGTAACCGAAGAGGATACCACCAAAGGCGGCAAAGGAAACCATGAGGATTCCAGCGAGTTTGTTCTGGGGGGCGCCGCTGCCGACGCCGCCACCAGTAGCGACAGGACCACCTGGCATGATTGCTTACTGGGTGCGCTGAAGGACTGAACGCAGGGGGGGGACGGAGGTGGTGGGGTAAGCGATGTGGGGAAGAACCGCAAGAGAATCTGGGGGCGGGGCAGGGACGCGGGCTTTATACCAAACGCTACGCGAACTGGGCGCCATACGCGCACACTGGGCGGTTGTCAGGGCAGGCGGGGCCCTAGGATCCGGGGCGTGATCATTCTGGAAGATCGTTGTCCTCCATCAATTCCAGGCACCCTCGTCGACGCACCGGTGGACGCTTGCTGGAAAGAACCACCCGCCACTGTGAGGGCGCAGGAGGGTGTCCGCCGTCCCATCGTGTCTCAATCGGCTCGTGACCTCGTCAGGATCGTCAACCGTTCCCAGCTCTCGCCGTGTCCCCATCCTCCTCGTCGCCCGACGCCCAGGCCGCCCTCGAAACGCGCCCCCGCTGGCAGAACCCTTGGATGCTCTCGAGCTCCCTTCACCCGCCACACACCCGCATGCTCCCCATCGGTCTTTCATTTCTTCCTCCGACGCTTGATCTCGGTGCCCAAATCAGGGCAAGCCTGCCCCCCCTCCATATCCACTGCCACTGCCCCGACCGATCATCCGCGTCTGAAACGTCTCCTTTCCCTCTTTCGATTTCCTCCCAGGTTTACCATCCTTGACACCCAGAATGGCAAAAAGCACACATGTCACGACGGGTACTTGATTGCATTCCACGGCCCCCGCTGCCAACTCGCGAAGCTCACGTATGTCATTGCCATCATACACACACGGCAAGAGAGCGAAAGAAAGTCTATGTGCTTCCGCCCTCAAGGTGTCTCTGATCTGACCACCGGGTGCGAGTACCGGTACCTTCCCACGCCTGTCCCCCCTTGGCACACGTCGGAGTCGACCCCCACTCCCTCTCCAAACTGGTCTCATGTTTTCATCTCAGGTCGCACAGAGGAACCTTTCTCGTGCTCTGTTTCTTCCCCTCCTGCAACGTCCAGCACATTTCTAAATTGCGATGAGCACGGGAAGCGTCGTCGATGCAGAAAAAAAATTGCCTTTCTCGACCGCGTGCTCTTCGATCGATGAAATTGATCACAGAGTGTGTGGGTTCTAAATTGAGCCTACCGTTCCATGTGATTTTGGGGGCAACCTTGACGCAATTTACATAACACAAAACTCAGCGGCCCCCGACCGGGTTCTGCATGCAGTGCGTGCCACGACGCCCACAGAGAGAGTAGTGCACATCGCATATACACTTACAGGCAAATGCGACGAATTTTCAACACACCGTCACATTGTAAAGACCTCGAAAGCCCAAACGGTACCAGCCTCAGGCGGCCAGTGAACAAAATGCTGAGGAACCAAAAAAACCCATCAACACCTGTGACCTCGTGGAGTTCGAGCAGGTTCGAGCCTCAGCGAAGTCTAAATCCGACCACCCGACTCGCAGCACCACACTGTCCAGGCACCAAAGCCCCCCCGAGCTCCATCTGTTCCCAACGAAAAAAAAAATTGACTTCCAACTTCACAATCTAACACAGTGCTGAGTGGGCCAACACAAATGATTTCATTTTCGTCTGAGGTTTCCCGCAAGTTCCCCTGATCATGAAGCGTCTTCGTCTTCCCGGACATGGTTCATCCCCCTCTATCCACCTTTGGCTCCGTTGACGGCTCGCGCACGCATCGTGACAAACGGGATATGGCACGGGCACGACGACGTTCAGTCACACGAGCAGCCAAAAGTTCCAACTTTCGTTGGCTTAGCTCGCGATCGGCCCCCGCTTCCACCCCAGGGATATAGTACCTGGGACGGGTACTACGGAGCACTCTCAGCGGGAACTTCCCGAATATGAGCATTTGTTCCGGCGGTTCTTTCGATGAGGCAGCAAAGAAAGCAAGCTTGTGTTTTTGTTTTTGTTTTTTTCTTTCTCCTTGAGACGAATTTGTTTCTATGCCGTTGTTCCAGAAGCATTTGCGGGGAGGGGCCAAATATTATATGTGGCCGAGACATTTCAAGTTTTGCGACAAGTACGGGTCCGTCCCCGCGTAAACAAATTCAGAGTGAAAGAGAGAAACAGCCATGCGGATGACGGTTTTGGAAGGTTTAGTGGAACCTCGCGATCGCGATCGATTTTGGTGGGGGTTTGCAGTGGGTTGCCTGCCTGTGTGGACTCGATGGCTCCAGGGCCAAGAGTATTCTGTCCACGCACAGTTTTAGTACGCTCCTCGATCGAACGATTCGGAATTATTATTGCATTTGGGTCGATTAACGTGCACTTGACTCTCATAAGTGGGGTGAGGGTTCATTCATTGTGCGAGTGGCCATTTTGCGGGAGAGAGTTGTTTAGGCGCGACGACTACAGTAGCACATGAATAATGTCACATTTCAAGTTTTTAACCTCCAGTGAAAGAGCCTGAGAGAGCCCAGGGCTCCACAAAGGCGGGAGGAGCGAGCGAGCCCTAGTCGGGGATGGCACCACCGGCCAGCCTGAGTGGTGATCGTATCGATACGTATACCCAATCTTCCCCCCCGCACACAGAAAATACGCTTCATGTGGGAGGCCCATATGCATGGGGAAGCGAAAGGCGAAAAGCGAAACCAGTGCGGGGGTGATATGATATCATATGAGCCTGGAGGCTGGGGATACCGTAATTGACCTGCAACGATCAACTTGAAATCCGCCCTGAGAACTGGCGTAGCATGCACCTGCGCTGAATTAGGGAGCTGTGAGCTGCCCTATATAATAAGTCCGACTGTCCGAGTATATCTTGACTGTATCATACATACCGTACTGGCATATGAGCGTGTCCATCTGTTGTTAGCCCTTGATGACCAGGCTGCGCCTATAGCCTATCTCTCTGCCTTCTATTTGTTGGGATCAGCCCTGGGCCATACTGTTATGGACCAGTGACTCGACTCCAAGTGCGATATGAAAAGCTCAAGGTTTGCTTTCTACTTGAGTTCGGTCTGTTCCGGATGGCCTGTGAAAAAGAGATAGAGTTTGGGGTTCAGTGCGTGTCAAGTACTAGCACTGTTTGTAGAATGATATGTAGTTTAGTATATTGACTGACCTGCAAATTGGGATTGCAACCTGTCCCTACGCCGCGCAGTAGTACTAGTAGGTGCTCAGAGCCCTCAGCCTAGCGTTATGAGTAGTACTTACTAGTAGGGCACAACAGCAACTCCTGGGCCAATCCCGGGTCCACGGCGAATTCAAAATCCTATCTTGTCGACCACGAGGAAGCTTCGAGTTCGAAACTGTCAATGAGTTGCCGATACTCCACCTCGGAAGAATCTAGCTTTTGCACGTAAAAGAACACGGTGTGTTGTGCGGTGCGACTTTAGTACGGCGCAAGGCCTCACGCGTATGATGAGTCCCATAGAAGATCTGTCAATCATCGTGTCACTGTCAACAGCTACATATGTACTGATCAACTGAGACACTGACTTACTATGATACGGGAAAGAACCATGATGCATGATGCCGCGCTAGCCCAATTTCCGGAGTTTCACTAACCTTCACCTACACTTTGGGATCCCCTTCGTTCAAAAACTTTGGAGATACGAGTTTCCGGTTTGTTTGAATTTGCGTGATCTGGGTTGGCGTCAAGATATATATAGTGGCAGAGGGCGTTCAAGTTCTAGTTGTTCCACCCGTTCTGCATAAGGAACTAGAATGGCCCCAAGCAGAGAGAAAGGTTTCCGCGGGCTGTGACACACGTTCTAGAGCCGTAGGTTTTCCAAATAGGTCTGAAGCCTGAGCTGGACCTTGGTTTACATGGAGCCACATAGCAGTTCGTACTACGCACCGTAAGACCTACCCCAAGCATCGGCACTAAGCCATGCATGCACCGCAAAGCTATCCAAGGAATGTAACGCGGAGCGGCCAGTCCCAATCAACGGTCGTATGGGATACTATGTACTCGTACAGCGATATTGAAAGCAAGGTCGAGCGGGGACTATCCACGGTCGAGAATGGAGAACGGCCAGAGGATCACCGTGAAACTGGATCAAAGTTGTAAGCGGTCGAAACACGCCCATTTGTCAAGAGAGTTTGTCCTAAGAGGAAACTCTGTAAGTAACTTTGATATACAGAGTGTATGTTATCCCACCCTAATATCGATGCGGGAAGTTTACCACAATCACTGGGGCCTGGGCGACGATATCATCTCGGGCCAAAGCTGGCCAAAGTCACTACTTCGCACAAGGTCAGCCGAAAGCACCATGATCCACGTGCCTTGTAATTATTGTTAGGACATCGATAGATCACGACCGCGCACAGAATTCGGAATTATCACTGACATTGCCCGAGTAGGAAGTTAGGGATTGGCGAGAAGTAGTGGTCGCATCTCTCACGTCGTTGTAACGATGATGGTTCTGACTTCTCGCAGATACGACTAACGTCGGAGGTGGAAAAGAAGAACCGATGACGCCATGTCCATATGTGAACAGGAGAGGATCGTCCACTCGATAGTTTGGTACCGGTGTAGCATACGTTGAGCATGATTGAGGGGACTTTCTGGCCTAATCACACTCATCAGACGTCATCGCAGATCAAAGTGGTTTCGAACCTCTGGTCCGGTATAATACAAGTTGACTGTTCTCTTCGTTATCTCGGTGCTAGATCATAATTCCAACAACCTCTTCTGCGGTTCTTATCACTCACCGAGTAGACAACTCATCGTTCCCACTACACTTCCATTCTCCCACTTTACTGCAGCAAAGCTTGCAAGATGGTACGAACGCCCCAAGCCCCAGGATCAGGGATCTTCTCATTCTTCAACCGATCTCCTTCGACATACGCGCTACGACCGGCCTTCGCTTCCAAGTCCCGAGTGTTCAAAGCAGCATCGGCAGCGGCCTTCACGGCAGCGGCGAAATCGACATTATTCCCTGAAACAGCAAGAGTGCTCACGAAGGCGTCAAGGGGATCGACGAGTGTACGGGAAGGGGGACGAGCGCGCGTGTAGGTGTATAACTTCTGCAGAGCGGATTGGACTGAGGCGGACCATAGTTGCGCGTCAACCGTATTCGTGTTCGCTGTGCGGTTCGCTTGCAGTCCTTGAGCAAGAGCCGAGAAGAAGATCCTGAAATCCGCAGAACAAAGGAGATGGGCACAATTAGAATCCAAACTGGCAAGTACAAAGGTCCGAGAGAAATGAGGACGGTACTTACGAGTAGAGCGCCCCGCTGGTTCCGCCCATTTGCTCCTCCGCCACCCGGGAAACCGAGATGACCGAGCCGACGACGTCGCTGCCGTTAATGCGGCCTTCGTCAATCTCCTTCAGGACAGCTGGGCAATGCGATGACGGAAACAACGTGAGCTCACAAGTCACAACACAAAAGATTCACCGGAGGGGGGTGATACCTCTCCGTTCTTCGAGAAATATGGTAACTTACCGGAGGCGCCAGCTTTCAGCGTCAGGCCACAATCACCGTCTCCTGCGATGTTGTCGAACTTGGTTATTTCTGGTTCCTCGTCAATGAGCGCCTTGCACGCTTTCGTGACGGCGTGGATGAATGCGTCCGGGTCCGAAGCTGCCAGCTTTGTCTCTCCTGACGTCGTAAGTGCGGGTGCACTTGCCGTCGTCGTCTCACTGCTTGCCTGTCCGAGATCGGCAGGAACACGGCCAGAAGACCATTTCCACCCCGGTGCATTCGCGGGTTGATCCAGGAGAGCCAGGATCTCAGTTTCGGCCGGTGCGTCTTTGTCATCTGGGGATGGAAGAAGGAGCAATGTGATTGAGAATCCCGGCATGTTCAGACTGGTCTACTCTTTGGTTGTCAGCTTCCGGACATATGACGGTAACTGTAATACGTACCATGAGTGTCCCCGATAGAACTCTTTCTACGGAAACGCCGGCTTCGCGGAGGCCTTTGACAGTCTCCTTCACTATGGCGGCAAGCTCCAACTCGCTAGTGCCGCCAAGATTGTTGACCATGAGAACCACCTTGTCGCCTTTGCCTTTACCCTTGAAGGGCATGAATGACCTTTCCGGGTCATTGGTTGACAGTAAGTGTTCCAGGAGTTGAGGAATCAACTCCGCCAATGGAGGGACAGGCGATACGCGGCGGTTTCCTGGTTCGTTGTGAATGCCCATACCAATCTCAATTTCGTTTGGTCCCAAATGAGACTGAGAAGCGGCTGTCCCCGGAACCTAATATCTAACGAGTCAAACTGTCGTTCCAGAAATGCTTGGAAGTGGATGCTAACGTGACAGTGTTCCAGGCCAACGCCAATGGTGCCGATTCTGGAGGCAACCCATTGCGCGATGGAGTAGACTTCTTCGAGGCCTGCTCCTCTCTGGGCAAGCGCACCAGCTATCTTGTAGACCAAGACAGTTCCAGCTAGGCCTCTGAGAATCCACATCAGACGAGCAGGTTAAGAAGGTAGGACAAGGAGATAAGGCATACCTTCGGCCAACGATTTTACCCTGTGTTTTGCCTACGGCGACATCGTCCCCTACGATTACAAATCGCGCACGGTCGGCCTTGTCTGGATGGAGAGCTGCATATTGCTCTTTTGCCAACCCAAAGTTCAGCACGTCACCAGTGTAGTTCCTGTCATTACAGTTAGGCCACTTGTATCGAATGCAACAAACGAAGGCATACTTGACGATAATTACAACCCTATTGTGAGAATATTAGGCGGTGAAGATGATAAGGAATAGAAGATCATACCCTTTCTCGTTTTCAACAACGTCGATCCCGCGGCGAACTTGACTGGCGTTTGGGGATGCAAACACGCTCCCGCAAACGGCAGCTGAGAACTTTGCTCAACACCGAGCGTTCAACTGTTTGGACAGGGGACTTCTTACCGGATAACATACCGTCGCCTGGGAGGAAGAATTGTAACCAAGGCATTGGTTTCGTGCATGGCGTACTCACCTACATAGGCGGCGTGCGCGGGTTCATGACCAGAACCACCACCGCAGATTAGGGCGACTTTAGAGGGATCGCGGGAGGCTAGGTATACGACTGATAGAAAGCTAACTGAGGAAACACGAAAGTACACTCCTACGATTGATGATCACCTTTGTTCTGCTTATCGAGGGCGAGACTAGGGTTCAATACGGTCAGTCCCTCGAGCGAGTCTACGACGAGCGACTCGGGAGTGTTCAGGAAGTGCTTAGCTATCGTACATTCTTAAGCACACAAAGAGCAATGTGAGACAAGGTCAGACGTACATTGGATAGACATATTGTTCGCTCTGGGGTGGGTGATCCAAGGGTGATCGCACTCGAAGACGATCGATGGTGTTGGAAGCTTCCCGGAGATGGGGCTTTTGTAGGGGAGCTGGACCCCAGCTCCAGCTCGAACCTAGCTACGGCGAGCTGCAAATCCCAGCCGTTCTGACCTGGATCTCATCCTAAATGTACCTGGCGATAGGGCGAAATGCGACCTCGACTGGGCCATGCATTGTCATTCGCATTGTCACTCGCCATCGTTTCGCGTTTTGCGAGGAGCCTTTGCAACTGAAGTGCACGGGGTCCTGCGCCTAACCTCCGATTACGTAATTATTGGGACTAGGGTATACGTAAGGGCCTTGTACATACGCGAAAAAGAATACACGCGTCCGGGGAAGGCCACTACTTGACAAGTCCTGCAAACCAAGTCTCTCATTTGCGAAACGGCCCAGTGTGCACGAATGCTATGATCACACCACCATCTCCTTCGCTTTCACCCTCCTTGAGCCCCAACGATACCACATCCCGCAAACGACAACGCTCTCCTTCCATGCACTCCAATACTTCCTCTCCAAAACGCTCGGCCTCGGAAGATCTTGTCCAAGAGAATGCATCCAGCAACACTCCCGCCACAAAAGCATATAAAGTCGACGATGCGGAGATCGACGCTTACATGGCCGAACAGGGCTACGACGATCTCTCGCAACCCCTCGAAACACACCCGCCTGCAACTACGCCTACACTAGACCCAGCGAAAAAGCTGGAGACGATCAATGCTCTCCAAAACTCTCAGATGGCCATAGGCCAGACGTGGTACCTGGTCGCGAGGCAATGGTACAGGCGTTTCCAGAAGGCCTGCTCCGGAGAGGAGGACAAGGAAGGACGCATAGACGAGAAGGATCTCGGACCCGTCGACAACTCGCCACTCGTTGATGCGAGGGGAAATCTGGTGTCTACTACTGTGGAGCATGTAGATGTTGAGTTTGTGCCCGAAGAGGCTTGGTCGCTGTTTGTACAGTGGTAGGTCATGTCAATGTCCTTCGGGATGCACACAGGTTAAGCAACTTCTCAGGTACGGTACGCCACAGTTCCCCCTACCTCGTAAAGTCATACCGCGAGGTATCTTGGAAGAACCTAGCCTGGAGCTGCATCCGCCACGCCTGAAAGTGCATCTACTCTCCGATGGCATCATGCACGATCAGCACGATGCTGTCCCACTCACTATTTCCACAAAGGACACTCTCAAAACTCTCCACGATGCGGTCCTTCGCGCAGTTGAGACGTCCGGTGCGCAACAGCGGCGTGTCTGGAAACTCACAGAAGGTGGAACCTGGACGAAGCTGTACTATCCCTCCTCCCGACTCAAAGCGGACGGCGCAAGTCCGCTCGAAGATGATAGTACCAAGACAGTAGAAGAGGCCATGATCGAATCGGGCGATACCTTCGTGGTGGAGGAGTTGAGGGCCGATGGCACATGGCTCATTGAGGGCATGCCCAAGTCGGCTACCGTCAGCGGGACATCGACGCCCATCGACGCAGCTGCGCCTCCGAAGCTGTTCAACAGTGGCCCAGATTACTTCGATGGGATCCTAACCAGAGCTAAATCTGCTTCTTTTGACCAGAAGTTAAGCGAAGCATCCTCGACTTTGAAACCGCCAGTGACGATCAAATTGGGTCCTTCGAGTCGGCCTAAAGGTCCAAAGATCGCGCCAGGTACTCTTGGACTGGGAAATATGTAAGAAGAATTCCTTGAATGCAGTTGCCGATGCTTACGATCTCAAAGGGGGAACACCTGCTTCATGAATTCGGCCATTCAATGTCTGGCTCATACAGAAGAACTTACCGAGTACTTCCTCAGTACGTCCATATCGAGATTGGCCAGGTAATCCAACTGACAACCGGTTGACGTATTTAGCCGGAGTCTACGAACAGGAACTGAATCCTGATAATCCTCTTGGGATGCACGGGGCCATCGCCAACGCGTTTGGTGCATTGCTTCGAAGGATCTGGGATCCCAACAGCCCCAGCACCTCATACTCTCCTCGCGAGTTCAAATCAGTCTTGCAGAGATATGCTCCTCAGTTCGCAGGATATCAGCAGCACGACTCTCAGGAGCTTGTTGCATTCTTGCTCGATGGTCTGCATGAGGATTTGAACCGTATCATGCAGAAGCCGTACATTGAGAAACCTGACTGGGAAGGAGGAGGTGACAAGGAACTTGTCCAGCTTGCCAACACCTCTTGGGAGGGGTACTTGAAACGTAACGATAGCGTCATCGTAGATCTTTTCCAGGGTCAATATCAGAGCACTCTCGTTTGTCCGGAATGCGAAAAAGTGCGTAAAGTTCTGTCAAATTATAGGACATTCATTGATCCATATTCTGCGTGGCAGGTCTCAATCACCTTTGATCCTTTTATGTACCTTACTCTCCCTCTTCCGATCCAGAAGAAGAAATCACATCGCGTATACTTTATTCCTTGGGATAAGAAAACTTCTCATGTTGTGGTATGGTGGTTATTCTCAAACATTCGACTGGAATATTCATGATCGGTTATGCAGATTCCTATCGAACTGAACCGTGATGCCTCTTTCAAAGAGGTCCGTCAACAAATCGGCCGCTGGACTCAGACAAACCCAGAAAATGTTTGTATTCCTAACCGCTCTCATCGGATAGTCTCACTTACTCATCCCATCTAGCTCATAACAATGGAGATCTTCAACAATCGCTTCTTCAAAGAGCTTGATGATAATTGTTCCTGGGCCGACGTGGCGGATAACGACATTGTGGTCTGTTACGAACTTCCTTGCTCCTCTCCGCAAAGCCGCTCCTCCAAAAAGAAGGAGTCGGATTGGTATATCGTACCTGTCTACCTCTGCGATACTTGTCGCCCAGTACGAACCTCTGGTTATCAACCCGGGGGCAACGTATCACTCTTTGGCTATCCGTTCTTCATTGCCCTAACTGAGGAGCAAGCGAGCGATCCCGATGCAATTTACGATGTTATCATCGAACGACTCGAGAGATGGTCTGTCAACCCCCACGACTTGTACAAGTTGGAAGCAGGAGCACCGGAAAGTCCGATGGAGGAGGTTCAGATCCCCATGTCTGTACAACCGACAACGGAGACCGTCACGGAGATCAAGGAGAACGGAGATGTGGTTACCGTCGAGGAGCCCATTCCGGAGGAAGGTGATATTGCTGATGAGAAACAGCTTGTAGTTCAGGAGGAGGACCAGGACGAGACTATGCAGGACGACTCGGAGCCGAACGTGCTCCGGCGGGTTGGGACCAAGAAGGATATCTTCAACCTTCGCCTTCACCCCAATATAACAACATATGGCGGCGGGTATACTCAATTTAACGCTAACCGCTTCATCACCTGGGAACAACGCCAAGAGCAGGCGAAGGGGAGCAAGTATCGCACCCTGTTGCGCCCAGGCGACGCACTCTTCTGCGAATTCGACGAGAACCTCAAGACGTATTATTTCGGTGATCAAAGCGAGGCCCTGTGGGGGAAGTGGGAAGAATTTGTCCATCCGGAGTATACCGCCTCGCGTGAGGCGGCTGCAGCGAAGAAGAAGAAGACGATCACGCTGCAGGATTGTCTCGACGAGTTCACGCGCGAGGAGAAGTTGGGCGAGGACGATTTGTGGTATTGCCCTCGGTGTAAGAAACACCAACAGGCCACGAAACGATTTGACCTCTGGAAGGCTCCGGACGTTCTCGTCGTTCACCTGAAACGGTTCAGCAACAACCGTTTCTTGCGGGACAAGATCGATGCCTTTGTCGATTTCCCCGTCGAGGGTCTTGATCTGACTGACATGGTCGGCGAGCGAAAAGTCGCCAGACGGCTTGCGGAAGAGGGTATTGACGTATCCGAACTTGGGATACATGATATTGACGAACCACTCGTATACGACTTGTATGCCGTTGATGAGCACTTGGGCGGGCTCGGTGGTGGTCATTACCGCGCGTACGCTTACAATCATGTCACGAAGGAGTGGTATCACTTCGATGATTCCTATGTTTCGCAAGCTAGACCCCAGGAGGCAGTGGTAAGCTTTATCGTTTGATTGGAATGTAGCCAGTGTAGCCAGACTGACTTTCTCTGCTGTAGAACTCCAACGCATATCTCCTGTTTTATAGGAGACGAACGTCGCATCCCCTTGGAGGGAAGAGTCACGAGAAGATCGAGGAATTTCGCAAGAAACCAAGAGCTGAGACGACCGACACGGCAATAAGGGTAGAGACGCAACTACCGACACCGCCGTCCGAACCGAACTCGAAGAGTATCTTGGAGGATGATCTTACATCGTCCGCCACTCCGCTATCCTTGCCCTCCTTCTCTCCAGACTCATCTCCACCGCCGCTGGATGACGGTGATCCTCCGGCCTTTGACGATGCGCTGGATGATCCAGTGATCCAATCTTCTCTTGACCACCTAGTAGACATCCCCATCCCGCCTGCTCCTGACTTTGACTTCCCGAACCCTTCGTCTCGCGCTTCTCCATCCTCGTCCGTCGAGGCTGAAGTCGACCCAGAAGGATTGGGAGCGTTGACTCCCGACTCTCTCGATGGACCAGGCAGTCCCATAGATCCCGAAAGCTTAAGGGCTGTGATTAAGCCTTATGCATCGGACGTGGAACAGGATGATTCGCTTCCCAAGTTGGGTATGTCGTCCTTCTTTGGAGAATACACGGACCCGTATGGACTTCAATCTGACACCTTTCAGGGTCTCAGTAACCCACTCCATCTAGGTACTGGCCTTCCGCACTCGCCGCCGCCGATGGTGATGGCTCGACCATATTATGAAGACACAGAATACTCGTTGTCTCTGGCGAATCACCTGAAGAGTGGCTCTGATCCATGAATTTGACTGACAAGGATCATCCACCAGAGGTGGTGCTCATGGCGATGAAGATTCTCGATGCTGATTCCATCTTAACTTCGCCAGTGTTGTGAAGGGGCGGCGAAGTTGTAGCTGGCGGTAATGGTGAGGATCGACCACCACGGGCCCCCTGTTCTTGCATCATCATCAGACCTTGACCAAGTAGGATAATCCTCGCATTTTGTACAAGTGTATTTTTTTTCATGAACGGACAGTTCTATCACATTTTCTTTAGTTCCTACTAGACTAGATCTGTATGATACTCCTGTAAACCCTAGGCCTGTTTGCTGTCATATCACAAGAGCTATCGATGGCTTGTTTCTTGTACAATCTCTCCCAAGATTGTGGCTCAGGATTTCGGTGGTCAGTGAGTGTGTCCACTCTCCTCGCATCGAGATTCGAGAACCAAAGTCACGATCTATGACGATTCGGATTTCTTCAAGTTTTTATGCAGAAGGCTGGCTCCGCATTCTCCTGCCAACCTTCTTGAGTTTGCTGGCTATGGTAGATGTGTGGTGATACTAGTACTTGGAACATCGAAACCAATGGTTCAAATATATACACCCTGTACAATGCTATGTTTGAACTTGGTATAGACATATACCGTGGCGAACCGCACCCCACTGCAACTGTTATTGTTCCAGGAATTGCCGTACAACACTTGCCAATTCGTTATCCACATCGGTCAAAGTACTCTCCTTCCTCGCAATCTCCATGAAGGCTTCTCCCTCCTCAATTAGCTTCCCCTCCAATGTGCCAACGCCCAACCCACGTTTCGAGACATGCCAATGTTGAGGGTTCTGTCCTCGAGAAAATACTTCGAGAACATCTAGGTCACTGGAGGGTGCATGGCGTCAGCGAGTTGTTCCTGATAACTATGTCAGCGTGAGGGAATGTAGAGTTTACCTGTGTAATAGCTGTTGTCCGTTGAATAAATGAGACGACCGAGTGGCGAAATTAGGAGAAGAGATAGTGTATGGACCAGTAGAGATGATCCATTTATCTTGAGGTTCTAACAGCTTTGCGACAGAGGGAATGCTGGCTTCGAGCCTATAAAGAGATATCAATATGCATGCCACGCATACAGCATGAGAGAAAATATCACGTACTTGTTATTTGATTCCGTTTCCAGTATCTGCTTCAGCGATTCGAAAGCAGTCCCGACGTCCTCTTTGAACTCGGCCATATCAACCTGGTCATCGTTGGGCATGACTAGAACGAGGGTGATGCCGTCTCTCTGTTCGTACATATTCATCTCATTCAGATCTCGAGCAGATACAAGGAAAGAGGAGACGCACAGAGACGTGGTATACTCTCCTGCGAGTAGTCGTCCAAGGTTCTGTTGAGTTTGACAGATGGACTGTCGCAGAGAGGAAGTTCAACGGGAGGCTTTCAACGGCTTTCTCGACCGGTGAGTCAGCTCCTTGAGTAGCATCATGGTCTTCCGTGATATGCGGACCATTCTCTACCGCTGTTACCGGCTCATGCCCCGTATTGTCCTCGGCAGATGTATTGATGTTGCTTGAGTCTACAGTAGTATCTGGTTCTAACGGTGCGGTTGAAGGCGACGGTGACTTTCCCCGCGTAGAGTATATCGAAGACGGACGGCTATGTTGTTCGGTCTCCATAGCTTCCTTGAGGGATGCCGTATCTACCTTCAGCGAAGTGGTGGTGAGACCCGAAGTGGTGCCTTCTTCGCCCCCATCTATTTGCTCTTCTTTGTCTTCTCCGGCGTGAGCCTGAGTCAACTCCGTAGGAGGAGGAGCGGCGCCAGTGGGTGTCGGAGACACAGACCTTGCCGAGTTGTTTTTGCCAAATGTGAGATATCCTGGCCACGACCATTTCCGAACGTCCATTGCGTTGGTCATGTTTGTGAATGCGTTCCCAGGTTTTTGCAAATCTGGGGGTTTAACTTCCTTGTTCGCGTGGAGTTGCGGCTCTGTCGTCACCGCAGCAGCATCATCAGAAGTTGAGACCGCGTGAGCAGCAGGGGGTGTTGGAGTTGGGGGTATACGAGTAATAATGTACTGTGCAAGCTCCGCTGGGTAGTTAGACACTAGCAGTTTAGTAGATGGGATAATGTAAGGGGGTATCAAAGCAAAGGCGGTGGTATCTGGTGTGATATTGGCGTTGAAGTCGACCAATATAGGTGTCAATGAGCTGCTCTGAGGATGAAGTGGAAGTCCTGTCTTTAGATCAGCGTCGTAGTACATCAGAACTGCGATGAGCGATACCTAGATGATCAGCAAAGTCCATATCTTCTTCGGTGTCCCATTTCCAAGCCCACACCGTGAAGAATCGTTCGAGTTGCAATTCAAGGGCCTCTTGCCCCAGCGATGAGAGGATGGAAGCGAAAGACCCATGAGTGAGCTAGAAGTTCGTAAATACACGATCCTGCGAGCAAGGAATTGTGTTGACCTTGAACTGTTCATAGCCACGTAATAAGTGTTTGCGAAGCGCATTATCATGGATTGAGCCGTCGTGGTAGTCGTAAACAGTTTCTTGCTTCGGCGCTGGTTCCTTATTCTTACCCTTACCCTTGCTTCTGTTCATAATCTTACGCGGAGTCTTAGCTAGTTCTATACACTATCATACGCTTTCAATGCCCAACCCTTTGGTGCGCTTGCCGCATGGACTTACCGCATGTATCCAGAAATTGGGCTCGGGCGATACCATAACCATTCTCCGTGTCTGAGAGTGTACGTTCTCACAAGGAGAGGTGGAATCAAACATGCTATTCTCAACAGTTTACCCACAAATACAAGCAAGATAGAAGCCGGCAGACTTACCCAGAGAAGTTGATGAGTGCTTTCGCCAGGCCTACCTGGCGGAGTATTCTGTCACGAGACACTGCGGTTTCTCGGGCGGTATAGAAAAGGATGTGTGCCTGTTCTTCGGCATCCTCGTCATCATCCCCTGTGAGTTGTTGTGGGTGCAAAGTGGGGTTGTATATAGTGAGGTAGAGCAGGCCAGGAGGGATGCGACTCATGATGAGAGAGAGGGCGTTGGCGCGTGGCCACTGGAGGCCAGAGACGGCGACTTGCGCAAATGTGGACTAAGTTCAGTCAAGATAAATGGCAAACAACATGAGGAAACGTACCAACCTACTACTGTACTTATTCAGGTTACTCCTGGTATATCACAGCCGGTGGCAAAGTAGACAGATATTGACCCACAACCATGGATACCCGTTTTGGCTAAGTGCCGTTACGTCAGCGCGTCGCTGCTGATACACGAGGCTCCGACACGGCGACACCAGATTAACCTCTTTCCCTTCGTCCATCACCACGGCATCAGGAGCCCCCAAATCCCGCCTCAAGACTTCTATGGATCCCTCAACATCGGCTGCCGCTCTGAAAGCAGAGATAGCTCGACTCACAGGTCATTGGTAACCTTTATCCGCGTTGTCGTCACGAAGTTGACTGAATTTCTGCAGGCGCGATCAATCGTCGCAAGACAGAAGGTACGACCCAGCAAGCAAGCACCTACAATCCAACTCGCCCGCGAAGCAATGTCTACGTCAATCCGAACTACAAACCTCCAAGCAAGCCCGGACCTCCCTCAAGACCAGCAACAACGCGTCCTCAAGCCCCAGTCAAGGTTCCTCCGACCACTGAGCCGAAAGAAGTCGTTATCGGTGGTGTCGCCTTCCAGTCCTCCGGCAGATCGCTAGTACGCAAAGACCGTGGGTTATCTCTTTACACAGATTCCTCGTGGCAGCTACGTTTACAACCCTCCGACATAGTCGCCACGCAGAAACCAATCACACTTCCGACCACCCGTCCGACACACCCAGGTTCATATGCACGCATCCACCCCGGTAGCACAGCACGTCCTTACAAGCCCAAGATGTCAAGCAGAGGTCGCAACATGACCCTCAACAACTCCCGGAGACTGTTCCAGTTTGTTACTGTTAATCAAGCACGTTTATATTGTCAATCTAACTTTTGGCCTAGGTCACGCCGTCTCTCCAAGCGCACCAAGGTCAACAAGCCTTGTCCGCGCTTCACAACCACTGGTGCGTCTCTATCCATCAACAATATCATCAATCGCATATAGACTCCCTTGGGGGCGTCATCTCTGCTCATTGCCTTCACACAGGTGCTTGCAACCGGGGGTTGACTTGTCCTTATCAGCATGACCCGTCCAAGATAGCCATCTGCTGGAACTTCCTCCAAGGCAACTGTCCCAACACCGCCGAGACCTGCAACCTGTCCCACGACCCGACGCCCGAACGCACACCGCTCTGTGTGCATTTTGCCAATAACGGCCGCTGTACTCGTCCAAACTGTCCTTTCCCACATGTCCGCGTCGGTCAGCGCGAGGGCATTTGTCGTGACTTCGCTGTCCTAGGATACTGTGAGAAAGGTCTTGATTGCGACAAGCAGCACGTCCGAGAATGCCCTGATTTCGCCGAAAAGGGGGTTTGCACGACCAAGGGTTGCAAGCTTCCCCATGTCATCAGGGCCAACCGCAACCGCAAACCTGCTGCCCCAACTACGTCCTCTCACCCTGACGTCAAGAGAGATGCTACTGACCCTGCTGCTGCTTCTGACGCTACCTCTGGTGACGCTGCTGGTGCTTCCACTTCTCATCAGGCGACGGCGGAAGATGCACAGCTAGGTGACGAGTATATTTCTCTGACCTTCCACGAAAGTGAAGATGAAGACGAGGATAGTGAAGATGAGGATGAAGAGGACGATGAAGACGACGCTGAGGATGGCTCAGAGCCTCACAGCGACTCGCATGATGATACCTAGCTGCTTGGTTTTGTAAATGATTTATGTAGATAGTAGCAGTTCTAAGTATGATCTGTGATGTACGGATTCTTGAATACACTGTGTACATGGTCAACTCGTCCATACCATTACCGAGCGAATATTCGCCTACTGCGATCCATTCAAAACTCATGCATCATTCCATATTACAAGACCATATGTCGGTTGGTGCTCATGTTGCGGGGTCATAGTCATTGGAGATACATGCGTGGCGCGAAAATGAAATAGAAAGCATGAAGAAAGCGACGGGGATAGACCTATGCCTCGGTCAACTCACGCAACCGACGGACAGTGCTGCATTGTAGACAAGTTCAGATATTGCGGGGTCAAAAGACATTTGAATCTGAACGCACCTGCGGACGGTAGCAGCAGCTGTTGTTGAGACGGTCCAAGCGCCTCCGGCGACGACCTTTTTGCATGACTTGCAGCCCCAGATGCCCACTGCTTGCCGCTTGACGGAGTCCTGGATGATAAAGGTCAATCTTGCAATTGTGTTTCCTGGAAACGTCGAAGACTTGCCTTTCCGCAGAAAGTGCAAGTGTATCGTGCGTGTTGAGTGATTTCCATCTACATAATACCCCACTTCAGTCATGTTTTGCTCGAGTCTCGAAGCTTGACAAACGCACCTTTTTCACTTGCTTACGGAGGGAGGCACCATAACGCTATCCAGACGAAGACCACAATCAGCCCAATCCATTCGAAATCCACCGTTCCTCGTCCCTTCTCGTCCTCCCCCAGCGAGCAAAAGTCAAAACTTACAGTACCGTACTTTCCGGTCACGCCTACTTTGCGGGTGCGCTTGGTCTAACAGAAAACAGGCATAGGTTCAGCACACGTTCGATCACATTTCAACGCTGGCAAAGGGTGTATGCTCACCATCTTGAGGATCTTCTTAGGGACGGGGTCTACGGCTGCGGTACTCGTATAGTGTGGTGGGTGCGTGGACGGAACCGGCGATAAACTGTATAGCTCGGCAGCCACCATACGGCGCCATAAGCGGCGATCACCGAGTGGGCGCTGAAACTTAAGGTATCATGTGATGAGACGCGTATCGCGCCGACGCGTCCTATGACGCGTTCGGTTTCGCTTCTGCCTCTGCGACGCGGTGTTTAGACCAGTGCCAGTGCACATCTTGCATTCTGAACATCACTCTCTAGGAAGTCTCTATTTTGACTTGCAAGTACACCTACAATGCTGCGACGAACAGTGTCCAGGACAACCTCAAGTGCCTTACGTGCATCTCGTCGACGTGGCCACCCCCGCACCTTTCACGTCAACGCACAGAAGTCAATCGCCTCAGACGCGACTCCAGGTGGTTTGGGCTCGACCGTGAACGACGATGAGATTGCGCATTTCTCTCGCTTATCATCCCTATGGTGGGACGAACAAGGGGAGTTTGGGATGCTCCATCGAATGAATCCCGTCCGAACGCAGTTCATCCGGGAGAAACTCGTAAGTTGCTACATCGTGGACAGCAGTCATTTGTTTTGAGGCAGACTCCTAGGCAGAGATAAAATATGAAGATGGTCTCGACGGCTTTGATGAACTCAAAGTGCTGGAGGGGCTGGATGTCCTTGACGTAGGTTGCGGTGGTGGACTTCTCAGTGAGGTAAATCCAGAAATACATAGACAACGTCTTACAGCTCATCCTTGTCTGTAGAGTCTTGCTCGACTAGGTGCCAACACACTTGGTGTCGACGCTTCATCGTCCAACATTGGCATTGCGTCACTGCATGCTTCTTCCGACCCTGCGCTGTCTAGGACAGGGAAGGGAAAGGGGAGACTTACATATGAGCACACCTCAGCAGAAGATCTCCTAGCTCAACGTGGACCAGCATCATTCGACGTTGTCTGCTCTATGGAAGTCCTTGAACATGTCGACAATCCACGGAGTTTCTTGGACAGCTGCGCCCAATTGGTCAAGGTAGATCCTTACCCCTCATTCCCGATATGAATGCGATTTTCACAAGATTTGTAGCCCGGAGGTCACCTTTTCCTGTCTACAATCGCAAGAACGCCTCTTGCATACCTTCTCACCATATTCGCCGCCGAGCAACTTCTCCGATTCGTAGAACCAGGGACACACACATACAACAAATACGTCAACCCCGATGAACTTCTCCGATACTTTAGTAACTACCGATCCCCTGCATCGGCCACCGAGGTGACTCTTCCAAACTCATCTCGTTCTGGACGGCCGTGGATATCACGCCTCTACTCTGGCCGACCGTCAAGAGTGGAAGCTGAGACACGTGGGATGCTATATATTCCTTGGAATGGTCAATGGGTTCTTGCTCCTCGCAATGAACCGTGGGCTGAGGGATGTAACTATCTGTTTTGGGTGAGAAGGCCCAAAGAATGAGCATGCCCATATTCCCCTCCACAAACTATGCGTCTGATTATTATGGTTTGGGAAAATGAAGGTACGAATCCTCTGCTATGTTTATACTAATACTAGTCTTTCTACAAGTACTACTGTATGGGGTGTTGTGAACTGAACTAAATGTCGCGGGGCTCATGATACGAGAGGTATGTCGATACATTGCGTTCCAGATCCAGACATGATAGAGTAAAAGAGACAGAGAGACAGAGACGAAAAAAGTAAGTGACAATAAAAATGGGGAAAAAAAGGAAAACGAAACCGAGTCCACTCAATCCCTATGTACCTTATATCTCTGCAAAGTACCCAAACAAGCTAAAGACAACCCAGCCTTCGCGTCCTCTTCCTCCTCATGATTCACATTTGCCGGACCATTGCCACCGAACGCAGTCGTGTTCGCAATAGCCACACTGCCCCTATTAACTCTCGCCATGGACCGGAGAGCTGCAATCTCGCGTTGAACGACCAAGTCCTTGGATGCCACCGCAGTACTGGAAAGTTCAGGTAGCTTGAACTTCTTGACGTGGACGGTTCCGGTGGTGGTGGAGGAGAAGGCGGAGTCGTGTGCTTGTGATTGACCGGAGACGCGCTTCAGCTTGGCGATTCTGGCTGCGATACTTTCGACGACGACCGGTGAGTTACATTGTCGATAACGACCGAGCGTTGCAGGGAGATGGTGAAGGTACTCACCTGTTGGTCCCAGCATCGTCTTCTGTCACTATGCTATCTTCTACTTTCGTGTTTTCTGCTTCTTTCAAGTTTGCACGGAAATCGTATTGATTGGTATTTTCATCTTTAGCTATAACCATCATTCAGCAATCAACCATCAATACTAAGCCTCCTGAAACCGCAGGCAAGCTAGGGACGTACCATGAACATTCTTGTTTTCTAGTTCAGCGATCCCTCGGGTAGACTTCCTCCTCTCAAAAGCACCCTGCAAGTCGTTGCCAATCTCGGTTCCGAACTCTACCGTTCATCGAGGTCAGCAACCCCTCATACTCATCATCGCACTAGAGTGTACAACGTACCTCTTGTCTCAGGAACGACTCGGGACCGCGAACTACCCTCAGTACGACCTCTGACAGCCATCTTCAGTTCCTTGGCGAATGCAGATTGTTCCTCCGTCAACTTGCGCTTGACAGGGACGACCAATCCACGGACCGCGTCGCTAGTCCCTATGGTCTCCTAGCACAGTTATATTCATTCGCCTCCTTCTCAAGGAA
>JSYW01002497.1:0-17024 GCA_000787475.1 Lentinus polychrous
TTGTTTCATACATGTAAAAAATCTATCACAATCTCTCAACAATTTCTGCAGTGAGTACTCCCTGCACCTAACCCTGTGATTACTTCGCATACCAAACTTCACCTGACGCCATCAATCATGATCGATCGACACTGGCACTATCCAAATCGAGTCAAGTCGTACGAGTACTATACAAAGCGGGGAATCAGGAGACTGGGTGAGGGTAACTTGGATTACTTACACCATGTCTGCGAATACGATAACAGCATCTGTCCTAGAGACCCTCTCAGGACCAAACAGGAGATGTATAGAGAGACTCCAAACACATCAAGCTGAGAAGGTGGACTTGTTCGTCTCTACCCGTCCTCCCCGTTCATGAGTAGCTCACTCAAAGTACTTCTAGATCAGGAAGACCCAAGTCGCGTCTAGCAGCTGTCCTTGTCCTCCTATTTGAACGAAGTGGGCAACTTAGAGTTCTGTTGACGACCAGGTCGAAACTGCTGCGTGCCCATCCCGGGCAGACAGCTCTTCCGGGAGGTAAAGTAGATTCTACAGACCCAGATGTCCTATCAACAGCAGTGAGTCTTCACTAGCCGCAGATTAATCTCTATGCCTCTACTATCTATGAACTCAAACACTGAAGCGAAAACACTGACAGTACAGAGAAGCTCATGAAGAAGTAAACCTGCCACTCCCCTCATCGTGCCCCCATATCCATACCATCGGCACGCTCCGCCCATTCACATCCTCAAGCAGACTCCTCGTCACCCCCGTCGTGGCCCTCCTGACAGATGTCAACATTCTCTCTGACCTGAGACGGAACGAAACTGAGGTAGACAGGATATTCGACCATCCGTTGGAAGCTATACTGGATCCTGGACCAGAGGCTCTAGGAGATGATTTGGAACGGTTGGTTGAGAAGGGTAGTGAGGATTGGCCATATGAGGATGATTATCATGTGCGCATACGTGGATACGTTGAATATAGACTCTTACTTTCCGCTTGCTTAACTTTGTAGAATCATAGCGACCTGGTTGTCCCTTGGTTGGGGAATTCGGGGTATAGGATGCATCGATTCCGGTCTACAGCATCCCCCATCAAAGGCCTCACCGCAGAAATCCTCGTCAGTACTTCTACTTTGTCTCCATACGGCACACATAAGTTTGTACAGTACTCAATACTCCTCGTCTCACTAGATCGCGGCGGCAACCATTGCGTACGACCGATCACCGAGCTACGAACACTTCGCGCCAGGTCAATTCACGACTTTCAAACAGATCCTGCATTACCTCGATGCGGAGTACGATGCTCAGTCAGGGACAAGTACGCCAATTGGCATACAGAGCTAATCGGGCAGTTGAATAGAGATGGAAGTGTCGAATTTTGACGTTCTGCGATTGTCCATACGTTCTCGGTACCAATACACTCTTCAATGCAAGAACCGGATAGAGAAGGTTGCAAACATTGCAAGCTGAGTGGCCATATGGCCAATAATAGAACGAAGAAAAACGTGAACATTGAACAGGAAGTTTATAGATAGCGATGCGCGAATCGTGAGAGATCATGACAGACATGCAGGAGAAGTGTAATGCGTTCGATAGGAAACAGCGGAGGGGAGAGACGAGAACGTCATAGGATGTAAAAGGTTTCCCAGTCGGCGTGGTTTAAGCTAATAGAGTAGGGGGGTACACCTATGATAACACATCTTCTCAAACGAGTCCATCGGGGAGAGCAAGAGGGTCATATAATGAAGGACGAGAGAATCACCGGTACCCTCCATAGGGCGGTACATAACTCGACTGCGGGGGAGCACTGACAGCCTGGCTCTGACCCGAAGCAACCGTAGCCCTCACAGCGGCATACGGGTCCGCGTACTGCATCGTCCTACTCACTCTTGGTCCCTCCGTGGGTGACGAGGACCCTCCACTGCCGTAGACACCAGGAGCAGATGCGCCAAATCCGGAAGGAGGTGGATCACTGAACGCGCCGTATGCGTCTATGCTGGGTCTCGGCAGCTGAGGTGCACCACTCGGGGCAGTCGCGTACGAAGGTGCCGAAGAGGAGTTGTACGAGGGGTTGATAGATGGTACACTGGAGTACCTATTATCGTCTGTAAAGGGCGATTGCATGTGGTCGTTTGATTCGTGCACGTCCTCGTAGGTCGACTTGCGGGATGGTTGGCGGTACAGCGACTCTTCGTCTTCTTGTGATACGAGATCGGAAGGGACTTCAGGGTGAGTGAATGGAGGGTCTCGGGGACGCCTGGATTTGCCGTTCCTCCAGTTGAGGACAGTTAGAACGAGAGAGGCAATCCAGAAGGCTGCGGTGCACATTGATATAGCACATGAACGAGATATAGACAGAAACTTACCAAATGCAAGCCAGAAGAAGACGGCGCCCGCCTTCTTGGTATTGCAGAACCCATCGAGACCCTTCTTGAAGTCATCGCCGAGATCAGCGTGAGGGTCGTTATCAGGGTTCTTACACCCTGGCTGTGTCCAAGCAGAGATGGTAGTGATGAACCTGCGCAAATGATAAGTTTCAAGCTGGTAGAGGGATTGTTGCCACTCACGCAATGAGGAGACTGATAGCAGTGCCAGTACCCGTGAGAATAAACTCTACGCGTGGTTCCCTCAACGCGCGGGCCAGACGCGCTCCTTTGTCGTACTTCTCGTAGATGACAGGTGTCAGGAGGAGGAAAAGAGGGAATAGTATCCCAATCACGGCAATGAAGATAGCGAAGCCAGAGAGTCCCGCTGTGAATTCGGTGAGTGGACGTCATGGGAAAGGGTGGAGAGCACTACATACATGGGCCGACGTGATTCCGTGCTTGGAATGAAGCGGCACTGGCATAACAACAAAGGGCAAGGAAGTTGAAGAACGATTGGGAGGCATTGAATATGATGGCCGGTTTCGAAACAATCATCTACAAGAGGCCATGGGTGGCAGTCAGTCAACCAATCACAAGCGGTTGAAAGGAACAAATCAGGACCCATATCCATAATGTCCAGAAGACTGGGATGAAGAGCAGAAAGACGAGGTAGCCAGCCGCCACCATGTACTACGGCTGATCGTGCCAGCGGAGGTGTAGGTGCAAGTCGAACATGAAAGACGAGTAGAATTACGTAATGGGTTCGACTGTTCTTAGCTCGAGGTGTGAGCGAGAAGCATACACAGCTATGGCATATGCGGCTGGCTGCATGTCCTCACCCCTCACGTAGACAAGAAGGTAGAGGCAAGGGGAACGAAAGAGCACGTCACACAAATAAGCAAATATCGGGAAGATACATACATCCTCTTCAAATGGCGCATGCCCACTGTTGCCAATTCCTGTAGCAGACTGCTGCAGCGGTATCGAGCCCCTCTTCTCTGGGATGATTCTATTGAACGCGTTTTGTATGGTGTCCATTACAGGCATGGTGGGCGCAGGGTGTCGTTGCACTTGGATACCAGTCGGCACGTTTGTGTCAATATTAATCGGCACCAACAGCGGCGGGGGATAGTTGGGGGTTCGTTCAGAGGGTCGTAGATTCGTAGCAAGAGTATAAGTTCAAATCGTTGCGCAGATACGTGAGGCAGGGTATTGTGGGCAAAATGTGAACAGCTTTTGCTGCGGTGAGCAGTTAGGAGAGCAGTGCGAAATGAGCGCGGCGCGTTTGACCCACCCGTTGGTGATCCTCCCTGCTTCGTAAGCATCTCCTCGTAATGAACGCCGTAATGAACGCCGTCGTCAGCCACAAAGAAAGTATGGACTCGTATTAATGTTGCTTTCTCTGGTGAGTGACATTCGAGAATCGACATCAAGTGGGTATTGACGAATCTACAGCTTCTTTATATATAGCCTCACTCAGAGCTGTATCAGGTAACGATATCATCCTCTAGTGTCGTCAGGTCGGAGGCATTCTCGGGGAGCAATGCGTCCCTAGGGACTCTTACCTCGGAGACACGACCGCAGTGGATCGAGCAAAAACAGAGAAATAACACAGAATATCTTCGCTCCCTGAAATCAACTCCATGCTGCCAGTCAACCGGCTACCACCGGAACTCATCCGTTCCAAGTAGCCTACCTGCTGTGACCCATGTTTGTCATGTTTGGAGGAACATTGCCCTGAATACCCCCTCATTGTGGACAGTCGTCGACGTTGCGATGCACCCACGTTACGCACAGACGATGACGGGATGCTCAAACCCATGCGACCTGAATTTCACTTGTATTCCAAACGCCTATCTCTCCGAGCAGGCATACAACATTGCCGTGTTTGCTCTACTTGACATTATCTCCTCCCAGGCATTGCGTATTGCATCTCTTTCCATTGGCACGGATAGACGCGACACACCAAGGATTCTGACTGCCTTGGAAGCAGCCCCTCTTCTTCGCCTGCAAGTTCTTCAGCTCAGAGAATGTTCTGCGCCCATATTTGATACATCGGACCAGAACATGACTCTCAATCTCAATCTCAATCTAGGCGATTCTCAAATGCATCTTCGCATACTTACACTTGAACCGCCCCTGCATTTCAGCTCATCCGTCTACACAGGTCTGGATGGTCTGGATCAGCTTCATCTCTTCGGGCGAACCTCGGAATACATGAAGGTCAAAGAACTCCTCCATGCACAGTGACATTGGACAACTGCCAATCCTTCACCCTTAAGACCTGCTCTCCCTCAGCTTTGGCTGTTGCCTTCCTCCTTAGACATTGAATTCTCCCAGACAGTACTCAGCTTAGCTTGACCCTTCAAGTTCAAAGGTGCGAAGAGAGGCATGACCTGCGTCGTTATTTCCCACCCAAAGTACGCACAATCGCTTTCTCAGCTCAGTGCTATAGCAAGCGCGGTGATCAGGTGCAGTCGGTACAGTAGTCAGTGGTGAAGGAAAAGGTGGTGTGTGTGGAACTAGAAGGGCACTCTTCGCAGACGAATGAACTTGGTCCGAATCAACACATGGGAGTTCATTCATGGGCAAGGGCAATTCGCGCTCGTGGACCACCAAGCTGCTCTCGCGGATGTGACTGCGTTGCTGTTGCGCGCGCATAGTCCTCTGGAGAGTTTGATCCTCAACGGTGATTTTTGGGAGATGCACACGAATCAGTGGATCGATGTCCTCTCAAACTTACCCCACCTGAAATCGTTGACTGTCATCTCACTTCAGGGGAAGAAGGACTATAACCTCTCAGCTGCTGAACTTGAAGCTCGGCGTGGAGCATCTGCTTTCTTCGAAGCGTTCAACTCCATACCACTGCGCAAGTTACCCACCCTGACGCGTCTCGCTGTCGACGCTTTCATGGACACCCATTCGGCTGCAATGCTGGCAAGTGGTCTGGCCAAGTTAGCAGATGACGGGAGACGGGAGGCCGATTGAACACCTGGACCTTCATCTGGCAGATGATTCGAGCGAGATAGACATTGAGCAGTTGGAGACTGCAGGTAGATGTACCGTCACTATCATCAGTGATCGTATTTGTTTCCCTGGTGAGTCCTACGAACTGGTCAGCGGTCGCCATCGTATGGTTGACTCACGTGCTTCGATTTGAACCCGTTCTAAGGGAGGCGTATGGCAGAATGGAAGCCTTCCCGTGGCAATAAGCCTTACCGTGCACGACAACGTCCTACATAGGAGTCCGATGTCTATCTTGCTATCGTCGTAGGAGTCCTATCCAAATCCCTTCCTGAACATTCTGAGCCGAGCTTGTATCGTTTGTGGCAGTGGCGTCCATAACCATCGTGTATATATGTCCTTCGTGATTGTCAACGACAGAGAGATTTCACGATCAGTTGAGTACCATCAGAATGAGACCAGGACCATGGAGTATACACAAGACCATAGAGTACAAAGTCAAAGCGATTGGGGTTAACTGAAAATAAGAATATTACGACAGCAGATAGTCACATAGCAAAGCAAGAACAGAAAACAAAAGTACACAACAAGAAGGAGAGAGTGCAGGCCAAGAAATGAAGCCTATATACGGACGATTCATCGAATTACGATTCATTGTCATGAGCCGCGCCCTCCACATACCCAACACCCATATACACAGGGGCACCCGCAGCACCTCCACCCTTCAAGAATCCCTTCCGTTTCTGCGTTCCAAGCGCAACCAGCATACCATTTTCCATATCCTCTTCCTCGTCGTCCTGACTCCAAAGATGATCTCCTGCCTTGCGCAGTTCCTCGTCGAGTGTCCGACGGCGTTTGATATGGTGGGTAGAAGGAGGCGGAGGTTCCGAGAGTTGGAATGATTGCGGTTGGTCTTCGGGGTTGGTGTCGTTACGGGGTTGAGAGGGATCACGTGAGGAGGGGGCAGTGGGCGGTGCAGGTTCCTTCGTAGCTCTCGATTGCGGTTGCGAGGACTCTTTGTTTGCAACCTTCCCTCCTGCCTTCCTCGGTATCCTCGACGGCCTAGTATCTTCTTGACTTTGTTGTGCAGCCCTACTGGGAGGTCTGGAACCGTTCGTAACAGGCGCAGGAGCAGAAGCAGGATCGGAGACAGAGGCTGATCGGACAGGAGACCCAATTAAGTCCAACGGATCCGCCGCACCCTCTTCTTGCTGGGGGTCGAACTCGTCTTCGACCACAGGCTGTTTCGCCTTGGCTTTGACTACCACTTTCGGTTTGGTGATCTTCGTCTTCGCCTTTGATTTCGAACGAGGAGGTTGAGGTTTCCGGGGATTCGGGTGACTGGGGAGAGGCGAGGACGGGATGCGTTTCGGATTTGAGAATAAGTTCGCCGTTGTCGTGGCTGAGGTTGCCCCCACTGATGTACTTGAGTCGGCGGTAGGGTTCGATGCATTGGTGGAAGTGCTAGGGGCTGCGCGAGTCTGAAGAGAGGGTTTGGGTTGTCGAACGGGTTGAGACTTTGGGCGTTCGGAGACTTCAGTATTGGGTGTGGGTGCTTTTCTCGCCACAGGCGATAGGGATCTCTCCCCGACATCATCACCCTCACCATTCTGCTCTTCGCGTATGTCCGGACGTTCCTTTACTCGCGAATCTGACCCAGTCGGAGTAGCGAGCAGTTTATCTTCCCCCGTCTCACCCTCACCTTCGCCATCGTTATCTGAAGATAACGAGGGTGTCGTGATATCTGTCCCTGAGCCGGTGTGACTCGTTTGCCATTGGCGCGTTCGAGTGTATGTGTACGTATGCGCGTATGAGGGGTTTCCGGACGTTAGAGATTCAGGTAGGATATTGTTGGATGTTTGGGAGGATTGTGAAGTTGATGCGAACGAAGATGAAGAGGAGGTCGAGGGGGATTGTTCTGTCGCGCGGCGCTTGTTAGCGGGCACGTCTACAATGGACAATGGTAGTCAGTACATATATTCCGTGAAGTCAGAATAGGGAACCATTACCTGGAACCTGAAACTCACCCTCTCCAACACCCCTTTTTCTCTTCCCACCAATACTGATATCCAGGTTGGCGGAATCGAGGGACATACTGCGATCCGCCTGTTGCTTCTTCTTCGCAATCTCCCGCAAAATGTCCCTCCGCATACTCGCGTTGGCGGCAATAGAAACACTCTTGTCTCCCAAATCGCTTTGGACGCGTCGGGGAGGACCTTTGTTCCCTCTGCTAAGACTGATATTGAGCAGGCTTGGCCCTTCACCCCCGTTTCCGATGCTGACATCTGCAACGCTCATGTCCGCATTCGAGCTAGCAGCAGGACGAGACGTGCGGTTGTTGAAGATAGCACCAGAACCAGAACCAGACCCGATACTGCTCGCAAGGCTGATATCCCCACTCCTGCTACCAATGCTCCCAACGCTCCCGTTCGCGCTCGAACTGGATCTGGACTCATTCCCGTTCAACGCATTCGCACTCCCGGTTCTCCTTAGCCTTGCAGTCTTGATTTCCGTCAAGAATGCAGCCATTTTATCGCTGGGAACGCCCACGGTCGGTTTGCCTGTTCGTTTTGTTCTCTCAGTGCCTGGTGCATAGATCGGGTTGATGGGAGCTTCGATCGGGAGGGACGTCGGTCGGAGAGAAGCACGGGCACTAGCTAAAAAGGAGTCTGTTGATGCTGCTGAATGAGAGGAAGAAGGTCGCACGGAGGAAGACCCGGGGATATGGAGTGGAGGTGGTGGAGGTGGTGGAGGCGGGGGAGGGGGTGCGAAGGATGTACATGCGGTTTCACTGCGTTGTCTGCGCTGTTCGGCCAGCTGTAGTACATTAGATGAGCAAATCTGTAGCGTTGAGTGAGTTGTTGTATTCCTTACCTGCCGTCTCAGTCTCGAAACCTCCTCTTCCAAGAACCTGATTCTCTCCTTATCCCTCTCTCTCTCCTCGAGATACACGCTCGAGTCGAAATCAACCTCACTCTCAGCTCTCTCGGCTTCCTTACGCAGATGTTCCTCTCTTGCAGCGTATAACTCCTTCTCAATCCCCCGCACGCGAATTTCACTCGTTGTCTCACCAGGACCAGCAAAGTCGTAGTCCCAACCACTTACGTCTGGGTCTAGCTCTGGATCAACATCCTGTGTACGCTGTTTTCCTTTACCTTTGGATGAAGATGGTTGAGACTTTGGCGGAGGTTGCTCAAGAGATTGTGTGCGTGAGCGCGGGCGAGTGGGGCTTGTATGAGGAGAGGATAATGTGGGGTTCGGAAGCATGAGTGAATAGTCTGCATCGTCTGTCGTGAATCTTCTTGCTGCTGTCCTTACCGAAGGACCACTTCCAATACGGATTGGTGAAGGAGATTCGGGGTCTTGTACTAGGGTAGGGAGACGCTGGCGCTTGTTTGACTTCGCTGGTGGACTAGGGCTAGTGGTTGAGGAAGGCGGAGGTTGTGTGGGAGAGGAGGGGGACGCATCAGTTCCAACATCGTTGAGGACTTCGTCGTATGATCCGAGATACTCTGCTGCTAATCCAGCGTAACGTCCGGTCTCGAGGGAAGAGGCATATTCTGGTTCCAAGGACGGTGAGCGGGGAAAGAGCGAGCCTGGCATGGTGACGTGTAGTTTGTTAACATCCACTCGCTTGTGAGTTGGAAGAGGAGGTGGCCCCATGGTAGATTGAGGTCGAGAGGCTGCAGACTTGTCAGGTGTATGGATTGGGCTCAATATTCCATACGTACCGTTTGTGGGTTTCGCTTGCTCAGTTTCATGACGTGATTGCGGTCTGGGAGACGGAGAGGACTCTCTTGAGGAGCTAGGGAAGCGTTCGACGCGTTGCTTCCTACGCCGTGGTCGATCCTCGTTTTCCGGCTCAAGCAGCCCCTGACTTGGACCGGATCTCCTTGGGCTTGAGACATTTCCCCCAACGACCTTGCGCTTCTTTATTCTACCGTTAGTTTCATGGAGTTTGCTATCCAGTCGGACGCGAGACGATGATGCCTTTGGAGGCTCCTGTTTCTGTTCCGTCTTGTTCATGGAATTCTCGCAGACCGTAAATAGTTGGACAACCTACCGAGACGTCTCCCCCCACTGCTGTTGTCACGAAGCTCTCCAGCTCCTTTGTAACAAAGTTGAAGACATTCGAAAGAAAGCCAGGCCGTTGGGGGTCGCGGTTGGTTGAGGCCATGGTAAGTCGGTCAATACAAGCGCGATCGTCAAACATGCAGAACGCGGTTCAGCGTGACTTTCCCACGGTCCGGCCTTGTCAACATTGTCCCAATTTGGATAAATCTCGCGTTGGCCACTGACACCCACTGAAGCCCACAGGCACAAGGGCCACAGATTTCTTCTAACATCTATAGGTAACGGTGTACATAGCCAGGGCCACAAGGATTGTGCATTTGTTTGCATAGAAACATCCGGCGCTGCATGGATAAAGACAATCGGGACGACTTCACCTTCGCGAAGCTTAGTGATCTAAAGTTTCCTGTGACAGTCCGAATGTACGTCCCCCCTCGCGTATCCTGATTTTGATACCCACAGCTATGCAGATCACAACTCGAAGGATCACGACAGCCGCGACCGTTCACTGAGCTGCTGGAGAAGCCTCAGTTACGCTTTCACGGGGTGCAGCAACCGTATGTTTCCAAGCGACCGACATCCACGCGAGTGCTGATCATCTTCCTCTAAGGGGCTTCTCAGATCTCTATGTTACATGTCAACTCATAGCTGACAACAAACCACTCACCATTCCATTTCGAACGTCGTTCAAGGCGTTCAAAAAGGACTATGCGTATGCGAACATTCTGGCAATCTCTCTGAGTAACCACTAACGTCTATATCAGCTGGAATGAATGGATCACGTTCCCAATCAGATACTGTGACCTCCCACTGAGCTCGCAGATCACTTTCACTGTGTGGGATATTGCAGGGCCCCGCTCTGCTATCCCAGTCGGTGGAACAACATTCCGTCTCTTCGGAAAGAAATGGTAGCTAATTCTGTAAGTACCAAAAAAATCCAGATGCTGAGGCTTCAACCAGGACCCTTCGTCGAGGTAAACATCGACTTCTTCTATGGCCAGATCGTGAAGCAGACGGCTCGTTGGAAACGACGACACCTAGCAAAGTCGGCACACGGGACGAAATGGGTCGATTAGAGAAGGTGAGTTACTCCTTCTTCCATGCGTGAGACAGCTATTGAACAACACCGAATGATCCTCTGAAGCTCGTGAAGAAGTACGAACGAGGTGATCTCCCCAAGTGCGACTGGCTTGACGCCCTCGCCTTCCGTAAGATGGGAGAAATCCATGCATCTGAAACTCAGAAATCCTCCAACCTCTTCCTCTACATCGACCTTCCTCGCTTCGACTTTCCAGTCATCTTCAGCGAACCGGACGCCTCGGCGGTTGCATCCACGTCCACTTCATCAGTAGCAGGTGGCGCTGGTACGACGACAACGGTTACTGTGACACCGGCAACACCCGCAAGTGCTCAAGCAGCTACTCATAACATTGCTGCCGATCCACATTTGTGGGCAATTGTCGATCCAGATATCGCCAAAGAGAATCCTGTGGAGGACAAACACCGTCGACTTGTCCGAAGTCACAGAAGCAGCCCATACGACCGTGAACTGAAACCAAACGCCAAGATACGCGACGAACTCAACGAGATATTGAACTACGCGCCATCTCAGCCGCTCACATCTGAAGAAAAGGATCTGATATGGAAGTTTAGGTTCTATCTGACGAGGGATAAACGGGGTTTGACGAAGTTCTTGAAGAGTGTGACTTGGAGAGACCCTTCTGAGGTGAAGCAGGCCGTGGAGGAGCTGTTGCCTCAGTGGACTGAGATTGATATCGATGATGCGCTGGAGTTGCTGGGTCCTGGGACGGTTGATTCTAGAGTTCGTGCATTTGCCGTGAAACAACTGAATCGCGCAGACGATGAGGTGAATCTCCCTTTCCTGACCTCTTTCCACATTGTTCTTACTTCTATATGATAGGAACTCCTCTTGTACCTTCTTCAACTCGTCCAGGCTCTCAAATTCGAGAGTACGGCAAGCGACCAACGTTCAGCCCGATCGACCACCAGTGCGATCTCATACGACGATAGTGGTCTCGCCGACTTCCTCATCGCCCGTGCTGTGCGGAACGTGATTCTGGGGAACCGATTTTACTGGTACCTGATGGTCGAGGTTGCCTTAGAAGACAAGGTAATGGCGAAGATGTACGGACGTGTTGTATTCAAGTACATGAACAAGATCCTCGAGGTTCGTATTCTCCTATCCTTGTTCTTTTTCACAGCGTTGATTCGAGCATAACAGTCCGAAGGCGGTAGCGAACGAAGAGCAATGATGCGCCGTCAAGGAGAACTCATCGAGACACTCTCCCGACGTGCAAAGGAATTGCGAACGTCGAAAGACCCCCGGCCCAAGAAGATTGACAAACTAAGAGCTTTCATCGCCGACTCCAAGAACAACCTCTCGAACATCCCACCTCTCCCTCTCCCCATAAACGCACGGATCGAAACCACCGGAGTCATTCCAGAAAAATCCAGCGTGTTCAAATCGAACATGTTCCCGCTCCTTCTGTACTTCCAATGCTCCGATGGGTCAGAGTATCCTGTGATATTCAAAGACGGAGATGACATGCGTCAAGACCAACTTGTTATTCAGCTGTTTACGTTGATGGACAGGCTCTTGAGGAAGGAGAATCTGGATCTGAAATTGACGCCGTACGATGTGCTTGCGACTGGTCCGGCTCAGGGTATGGCACAGTTCATACCCAGTAAGACCATTGCGGCCATTGTGAGTGAGAATGGGACTCTTCTGAACTACCTTAGGGCACACTACCCGGATGAAGGCAGTGTCGGCACTTTCGGTGTTGAGCCCGGGGTAATCGATACGTTCGTGAGAAGCTGCGGTATGTTGTTCCTCTCGTCGAAGGTAGATCCAGATGTGTTGATGTATCCCTACATCAGCCGGTTACTGCGTTATGACTTACCTCCTCGGCGTGGGTGACAGACATCTGGATAACCTTCTGCTAACTCCCGATGGTGCGTATCCCGCTGATGCTTTCAAGGTATCCATACTTACATCATCTCTTAGGCCACTTCTTCCACGTCGACTTCGGCTACATTCTCGGACGAGACCCCAAACCTTTCGCGCCACCCGTCAAAGTCTGTAAAGAGATGGTAGACGCCATGGGCGGTGTGCAATCCGTTCACTACGCCCGCTTCAAGAACTTCTGCTTCACGGCATTCACCATCCTCCGCAAATCAGCCAATCTGATCCTGAACTTGGTCACACTGATGGTAGACGCGAACATCCCGCATATCAAACATCGCGATGTCCATGAACAGGTATTGGGCAAGTTCTGTTTGGATTTAACGGAGGAAGAGGCTATCGAGCACTTTGAGAAGCTGCTCAATGATATCTCACCCTTTACGGCTGTGTTGGATAGGATGCATGATTGGGCACAGTATTGGAGAAGTTGATGGATGGATCGCTGTTCCGAGTCATAGATACCTCCGTACTTTCGATGCATGTCCACTTTGTACAATCCAACATAATCTATCCCTGAAGCTCAAGTCGCAACGCATCATACTGAACGTACTGATAGAGAAAATTGTTTGAGCTGTTATGAACGTTCAAGGAATATGGAAAAACTCACCACTGGGGCAGCATACGGTAGAGCGAGCTACAATCGGTTCATCAGCGTTTTGCACATGCCGGTGTAGGAACGACGTACGACAAATTTGTTATGGCCTTTGGTAAGCCATTGTCCGGGGAACTTGAACTTGCGAGACAGTAAATGGCAAGAGATCGCTAGTGATTGTAGAGAGGATTCAGTCCTTTAGGGGCGAGGGTTGAAGGCATACTGGATACGTACCAGAACGTTCGGCACAACTACTACTCTCGAACCATTGGATTTCCCAATCCAGAGTCGCAATCCGGTCATTGACAGACGTTGTAAGCTTCGATTCACAAAGCTTCATTCAGCGACTCCAGATCCGAGAGCAGTCGGACATACGTTGAAATTGGGGTATGCACCCTTCGGATCGTCGGTGTTCCCGGAGGTGGTCTTAGCTGCGGCTAACTGTATTGTAAAGGTTACTACCGAATTTCTGGACGGTGCCTTATCCAGGTCGAAATGGATCTGCCATTGATTGATGTCTGCGACGGCATGATTCTCCCTGTCAAGCATTCGAGCAGAAAATGGGACACACCGGTGACAGTGTTGTTGCGAATGTACGTAGGGCCGAATTGCGACCAGTGAACGTAGTTCTGTCAGAGATATAAAGTGAATAGTCGAACGAGGAATATGGCAGAACAATCTTACCCAGTCGCGTGCCGTATTACTCTTCCCGATGGTGAAATTCACACCGCCTGGGAATTGAGAAGGGAAGTCCCAAGCACCCCAATAGATACGGTACTCTACGATACGTGAAGATAAGTAATTTCCAGTATGCAAACGGATAGTTTCTGCCGCTTACTTGATGGATGGTTTGGGTGGTCCGGGTCACGTTCCCAGCCGTTGCGGAATTCACCTAGATTGAGAGGAGCTCATGAGTGAAAGGGTTTATACCGGGATCCAGCTACAGCGTTCACCTGAGGTCTTGTCAGGGATACCAATGCGCCAGAGCTCAGTACCTGTAGAGCCATGTCATCAGTTTGACTGAACGGGACGAGTGACTAGGAAGTGAGGAAGATACGCACCATGAGACTCTGCCTTCCAAACAACGCCTGTCAACGTCGTCGTACGTCCAGCTTTGACTATGATGTTATCCTGCGTATAGTCTCCAAATATGCCTGTTGCCGAGATATCATTATGACATCGCGCTGGGAATGTTGAGACTTTTCCTACCATTGGCAAAGATCGTGAGCCGATAGGTCCCTCCCTTTACGCGATCAAGAGAGACAGCGCCGTTCTTGATGTCTGCCCAGTATTGGTATGCACCAGGGACTGCTGCACTATCCTGTCAGTGAGTAGAGCGTTCACTATGTTAGATAGCTAGTCTGCCTGAAGAGCGAGCAAACTCAAAGGATCACCTGGAAATGAACACCATTGGCACTGAGCACGGCAACCGCTTTGGTGACACCCTTGGGTAGAGTTACTCGTGCTTGGAATTTGCCTCGCATTGCTGAGGGTACGTAACCAGGAACCTAAGGACTCTGTGAGACGCAGGTAGAGCCCTCGGACGAAACCCATGGACGTACGTGAGGTGCAATCTCATCGTAGAAGTTTGCACTCCAGGAAGAGTATGCACGGGTCTCGGCATCAGATAGCAAGTCAAACCGAGACTTGTCTTTTCCCTGGTTGAAGTACAAAAACTTCAAGAAGACGGTGAGGGTATGTGCTTCAACAAAGGCAGATTTCGTCGCACCTGAGGTCCAAAACTGAACAGGCACGGTAGTGAATTGAGAAGGGAGAAATCAGAAAGATATACGTGACTCACGTCCTGTCGAACCCATTGGTGATGTTCGGATTTCTGCCAGGGGTATGGTTTCAAATCGTGCTCGCTCTTGTAAATGAAACATCTTACGTTGCGCCTCCGTGGTTTGTGGAATATTTGTTACTAGGGCAAATATTTGGTTAGACCATTGAATATGTTTACATAGGAGCTCATCATACTATATGATCCCGTCCACCATCAAGTCGACATGAGTCTGCACCGAATGAGCTCACGCGAACTCGTAACTTCATGTTATACTCACAGGTCCACCGAAATAGGTATCAGCTTGATTGACGACCCACCACGCTGCAAGCGGTGTGCCATCAGGTCTTGAGCCCACCAGACCATGGGCTTTGTTTGTTTGATTGTCCGCGAAAGTGTACTTTGTCCAATAGTCTGATTCCTGTCGTGCCGCAAGATATGAGGTTTCTGGCATATTTAGACATACTATATGAAGAGATACCAATTGTACGTAGGAGTCATTAGGCGTCTTGCCTAGGTACCATGTCCTTTGAGATGCGAGGGTGTTAGGGCTGAAATGCACTAGGGATGTGAGTTGCTCACGCATCTTGTACTTGAATTTCATTTGCAACAGCTTCAGCACCAGGGATAGGGGCCCATTGTTCCTTGTTTGTCACGAGGGTGGTCCAGAGAGGGCTATTGGGACGGAACATGGTTCTGACCTCACCCAGTTCACCTCGTCCGACAGGGTCACTGTCGTTGAAATAGCCCAATCTCACAAAACTGTGCAGGCCTGCTTCGTTGTCACGCAAGAACCAAGAACGTTGCACTCTATTATGGCGCAGTAAGTTCGATTCAGGACCATCATGTCATGAAGGAATGGATACGTACAGGCCACCGGTGGTATCGTTATCCGTCAAGACGACACCAGCCCAATCAGTACCGTTCACAGCCTCATAGACGGAGTTACCAGTCAACGAAAAGATATTTGAGGGAAAGTCTAGATCAGTTCAATGAGACACTTTGTTCGCTAGAGTTATGACTGCTGATTTGCCTGTATAAAGCTGCCCGGCATTTCCAGAGACCCCTCCGAGGAGCGATATGCCGTCGAAGGTCAAGTTCTGGATATATCCGTTCTTTTTGACAACACTAGACATTAACAGTCAGTTAGTATACGAGGCTCCAAAAGTGGTATGACGGCACTGGAAAGACAGCAGATTATTCTGAAAGACCAAATCGTTGGTCGTTTCAGTTACTGCAACGGCATGCACTGCGGCAAAGACCGTAAAAGCAGATAGGCCTTTGAGTAACCTCATCGTCTAACTTCAAGGAGCTGCAAGCAGTGGCGAGTACCGTTGAGATCGACTTGAAGTCACATAGTGACTTTATACTTACTTTCAGGATCGGTGGCCCGGACAGGCTGGTGTTGTGGACATCTTGCATCATCAACGTCGGAAATTCGTAGCAATGAGCAATTAGAAACATCGACTTTGCGATCCTACTCCTTGTGCCTCCAAGGAACGCAGGGCTGAGAGGGCCGTAGCAGTGTACGTCGGTCCGGCGAGTTTCTTTCATGGAAACATTGAACCGTCTTGAGCATATGGCCGCAACTCTACTTGCAGATCTATCAGAACACTATGTTTAGCTTTCTGAAGCACGCCATCGGTGTAAGCGATTATATGCGTCAAAGGGTCGTGATGCAACAAATCGCCGCAACCGGAAAGCTCAGAGCAAACGGTTGGTCAGTCCGTCCTGCACACTAATCAGTATTGGCCGGAATGTCAGTACAATGAGCATGATTGCAACGATCGACGGAGTCAAAGTTCAAGAAGATCGTGCGGCGTAAGTGTCGCTGTCCGCGACAACTCACTGGTCGTCGTAGTGGATGGAAATAAGGTAAAAGCACGGGTATGTCCTGCACTAGAAGATCGTCGACCACTGACACTGACAGTACCAGCCTCAGAGGTTGAGAAGAGCCCACAGTGGTTAGCCGTCATTCTCGCGCAAAACTTGATGGAAGTCCCAGTCCCCACCGCATGGGAAACTTCGTAGTATGAGTGCATGATGAGTGCATGACATTTGTATGGGTATCTGTGTGATACCTGCGTCGTTGTAGCGTCACCCCAGCTCTCTGGCCTGCGGTAGAAATTACGGGGTATGTAGTTCGGAGTGAGTCAGATAAAGCAGACATTTAGTTGACCTCTTACCAGTCGTGGAACTCATATTTTCTTACCATAGGACAGAGGTAGAATATTGACGCATACTAACACGTCCGCTCGCGATCGAGTCGACTTGAGTTGAAGGT
>JSYW01002498.1:0-45702 GCA_000787475.1 Lentinus polychrous
GAGAGAAACAGTATCAACGTCACCGTTTGCTCTTTTTCGACTTTTTCGGTGGCGGTCTCTCCTCATCACTGTCGCTATCCTCTGCCTCACTGTCCGACCCCATATGATCCTCGCCTTCGCTAATCTCTTCCTCCTCGTCCCAATCGTCGTCGCCACCGACGTTATCTTCCTCGTCCGATGCCTCTTCATCTTCATCCATACCTTCCTCACTCCCGCCCTCGTCCTCGTCCTCGTCTTCATCACCAGACGTAGCCTTGCCTTTGCCCTTCTTAGCTTCCGCTTCCTTCTTCTTTCGCTGAACATTGCGTTCCTGCTCTTCCCTCCGTTGTTGCCTAAGCTTTTCCTTTGCGGCATGTTCTGCCTTTTGAGCGGCGATCTCGGCCTTTGTCTTTTTGACTGCATAGAGATGGATCAGTAACGATATCACATACACAAACTAGTAGACTGAACATACCAAACTCGTGATATATGACGCTTCCTTCCTTGCCCGGAACACCTTCAGAGATTTTGATCAACCTCAACTCCATCCTTGGCCCAATCTCATCAAGTCTGACAGCCCTCTTCGTTCCCCTTCGATTGTTCCTCCCTACATAGTCATCCGCAAGCGATATGGCATCCGCATCGTCCCCAGCAACACTCGAGGCGGTAGATGCAGCACTCTCATACCCGTCAGACCCAGGACCTGGCTCACCCTTCTTCCGGAGCAAAAAGTCTGCAATGTCCTTCTCGTTCCCTAGATCCAGAACATGTTTGGACGAAGAGGCAGAAGATTTGGTACTTGTTGTTGCGCCGTCGAGGATTTTTTGTACGCGTTTGGAGACGCCATAGGGTTTGACGGTAATGAGATAGTGTCGGAAGTCGATAGTCCCCTTTTCGGAGTTGTAGGAGACAAGGACGACTCGTCGGGCGGAGGAAAGGCTGAGTTGTTGCGGGTTCAGTGGGGGGAAGAGGGTCTGGAAGGTCTTAACGACGAGGGAGAGATGTGGGGGTGTGCCAGGGCCGGGTTGGGGGAATGATGCAAGGACAAGCTGAAGCATAATGCCTGCTCAATAATGCATGTTGCGCAAAGGAAAAGACGTGTTCTCACCAGAGGAGGCGTAAGGTATTCCACAGTACCAATGCTCTTTGCCCTCTTCGAACTTCTGATAATATCCTTGATCAAACTATACCTCTCCACCCTAAAGCTCAAAGTAGGACCCGCACTCAACCTGACGATTCTGAACGAAGGTGCGAGGTCTGTCAGGGTAAATGCAAGAAGATGGGTGACACCAAGCGGGGGTGCCATAGTAAGGAAATCTTTCAGCTTGTTACGTGCACGTTCCTTCACTTGCAGAATAAACGTCAGCACATGAATGAATTGGGCGAAAAGAATGGTACTGACCCTTAGACGAGTAGCGGTATTGGGCTCCATAACCTTCCGCATGTCCCGGACGAGCTGAGTGAGGGAATTCCCCACCTGGCCATGTTTAATGATGAAGGATTTGGGCACACCCTCCTGTGCCCTCGGATTGGAGGCTGCTCCCCCTTTGAGATGTGTTCTGTTCTTTCGTCGACGACCCATGCTGTGGAGAGAGTCTAGAGTTGTTGAGTGTGGACGGCTAAGAAAAATCAGTCGCGTGTGCCTCGGCTTGAAGTTGCGTGCACTGTGCTCAAACTGTGCTTCGTAGGAGATTTTGATCGATCGATCACAAACGTCAACGAATACTCGCCGGACCGCGATTCCGTTCGCGTCCTCACAAGTTCCATAGTTCCACTAGTACTAGTACTGTTTCAGTGGGCAACACAGGCGGCGGTGTATGGTCAAAGAATAGCTCACGGCAGGTAGTCCAGACATACAATAATAAACGAAGCTACACTACCGAGCACGAATTATACAAGCACAAAGGGGTCTACCTTGTACCGCGGTGAACAAACCACGATTGGGCTGAAACGCAGGCTAAAGAATGACTCAGAGTCAGCAGTTTTATACACGTCCATAGTGGTAAAGAAAGGGAGGGGGGCACAGACTGATACAATTAGCGAAGGTCATCGGGTATATGATGAACAACACGAAGCGCGGACAGACGATGTCGACGGACAGAGTCGAATAACATAATTAAACCAAGAAATTGGGAACCGAGATAAGGGAACGAATAGAACAAAGACACCACATACGTGGATATAAAATGTCGAGGAATCGACAATGCCAGGGGATCCACCAGGCTATTGACGAGCCTGTAGGATGACGGGACCCGATACGAGGCTCTCAATAGCCTCGCTTCTCTCCTGTTACGGCATTAGAACTCAAGGAAGTGGTATGCAGAAGGATCGAATTGCTGCTGTAAAGCAGGGGGTTGCTCCTCACGAATCAGACCTGGGATTTCCTCCGCAGGCGGCAAAGGCAGTCGAGAGAAATGACGCGTATCGTCCATAGACGCTACGTGCGGGATGATGGGTGCCTATTCCATCCGAGAGTCAGTCGGAAGTGAGATTGGGAGGCATTCATTTAGAACGGGAAGACGTACCCTGATTTCACGGCGTTCCAAAGCATCCCAATCAACGCCTCGGAACCACGGGTGATCCAAGACATCTTGGGCTCCCCCAATGAGATTGCCCAATCGCTTTGACCTATCCGGGTGCAAGAACGCCTTGATAAGGTCCTTGCTCAGTCTATCCATGTCTTTCGGCCAGTATATTTTGCCTTTGAGGATCTTCTCGTAGATCCCATAGGGAGTCTCGTCGAAGAAAGGGGGATAACCAACCATCATCTCGTACGCCAAGATACCACACGCCCACCAATCCGCCGCCTTCCCGTGACCGTCGGACTGTATAATTTCAGGCGCGAGGTATTCCGGGGTTCCGCACAACGTCCATGTACGGTCGTCAACAATTTTTGCGAACCCAAAGTCTGTCAGTCGCAGATACCCGCGGGAGTCTAGCAAGAGATTTTCGGGTTTGAGATCCCGGTAGATGATGTTGAAGGAGTGGAGGTATTTGAGAGCGAGGATGATGGTGGCGAGATAGAAGCGAGTAACGTCCGGAGTAAACCGCTGTGCCCTTCGCAGATGCGTGAAAAGCTCTCCACCAGGGACGTATGAAAGAAGCATGTAGATGTTTAAACTGTCTTGGAATGTGGCAAAAAGATCGACGATGAAAGGATGTTGGACTCGTGAAAGGATATAACGCTCTGCGTTGACGTGTTCAACCTGCCTCAGGCGTACGATTTCGGACTTGCGAAGCACCTTGAGAGCATAGCAGTTCTGCATGGACGTTGTACCAGATGACGAGGACCGTAGTCGGACGAGCAACACGCGGCCAAACGTACCCGTGCCTATAATGGAGATCGTGAGCTCAGTGAGGCGTCGAGCTACGTCACGGATGAATTTACCCAGTGTCCCCTTTACCTCAAAGTCGGTGAGTTTGAGCGACCCACGATGAACATGCGATTGCTCGTCCTCAAGATGTCTGATAGGTATCCTAGGAGCTTCCGCGTGATGGACATCGACATCCATTTCGTGAACGGCATCTGTTCTGCTAGGCCTTCTCGAACTTGCCTCTACTTGTATGTGGCTTCCACGTTGAGGTAGACTCTGGAGGATACGCTGATCATCGTGATGTCTATGCGCACCGGCCTCGCCGCCACTGTATCTCGGCTCCGTGTCGACAATGATTGCGCTGTCCTCTCCTTCGCTATTGGTGGGTGACAAAGGGGGCGTAATAGGTCCCTCGCTAGCCATGAATCCAGAGTCGCGTCTAGGAGTGGGATGGTTCATCACCGGCATCTGCACGTGTGGTCGAGTTTTATTGTGGTCAGTTGGGTTAGGCAGGGAGGCAGACCGAAAGGTTGGGTAGATCGGCCGTGAGTGCGCCATTTTTAGACTAGCGATTTGAGGACACGAGTTTATACTAAAGCCACTGAAATGCCAAACGAAGCTGAGGTATTTGGCGGCTGTGGTTTCGACAGGTGAAATCAGGTGATGCTTGGTGAGATTGGGACGCCTTGTACCACTCACCGTTTGAAATAATAGGCTATGTAGCTTCCAGAATACAATACAGCTATGCACACATATGGAACCGAGCAGAGTGCGACGAATTAATGACCAATGAGAGTTCCAGAGAGGATGGAAATCAAGAGAAACTGGAACTGTGCGAGTTGTCTATGTAATCGAGTCCGTTTAACGCAAAAAGGGAAGTAAAATACCACACTCACGTACCAGAAGAGCCCGCTCAGAGTAACTAGTAGTTTGGCTGCACGCAGTATGAATACAGGGGTGATTAGGCACTCGGAGGTTCACCGAGCGTACGAAATGACCGTCGAACTTGTCTGTGGCTGGTCTGTGAACAATTGGTAACCCTGCACGTGGGTAACCGATCTATTTGATGGCCCGATCAAGTGACCGATATGCGAAGGTGCCTGTCCTGTTTTGGCAGCTGTAGAGAACACTCAGAGCCGTTGTGGTGACTGAGCAACTTACAGCAACAGGACTGTTCAGAAGACCTGCGACTGAGATGGAGGAGCGGGGAAAAGATGTTGCTTGATCACCATCCTCCATCTTTTGACCTCAATGGTACTCCATTAATTTTGACCATGGGGAAGTTGTGGTAGGTTATGGTGGCTCCGATACCGGGAGATCTGCCAATGGCAACGGCCTATACTAGGTAACCGGTTGGCGTTCAACCTTGTCACCTTGTCATTTGAATCGCAGCGAGATGGGTCGATCTGCCACCCATGGCAGATGAATCGTCTCTCATTTGTTTACAATGAATGAATTCATGCTGACACGCCTGGTTTCTTGATGGCGTAGGGAGACCGTCAAGAGCGACGTGGTCGCATCAAACAAATGCTATTATAATATCTGTCATTTTATATTACTTTACGTTCACAGTCCGAATGCAACGGTAGGGGCACCATAGACAGCAGAAACAAGCTTTGTGTCACCTTGACCCCCAGCACCTGCGGCGACGTACAGTGGCACAAAATGATCGGCACGGGGGTGGGCGACACGGAATCCCTCATGCTGCACCAAATCGATCATGGATTTCTTCCGCGTTTCGGCCTGCAAGAATAGAATCAGATGAATAAGCGTGAATCGGCGAGTGTGGAGTGTAACATACGTCGTTCACAGTAACAGCATCTAATACTGCTTTGTCAAAGGACTTGTAGATCGACCTTGCTGTCTCTTCTGAGAATCCAGCGAAATCCCGGAGGTTGTGAATTGTGAGCCCCCCCGAGAGGATCAGGATGCCCTCATGCCTTTGTGTAGCAGGTCAATAACTTGTTACTGTCAGAATGAGAAGACGCGTGCACCTTAACTTCTCGACAGCTTGGCCCACTGCCCAGTTTTTTTCGGGGCTCAAGCTGCCGTCAATAGAGGCTTGTACAACGGGTACGTCCATAAATTCCTCGCCGAACATGAGCCGGAATGGCACAAATACACCATGATCCAATCCAGGTCCGCTGAAGCCTCTACCATCTTCACCACGAGGCTCCGATTTTGGCGTGATTCGTGCCAGTTGCCCTGCCTGTATGAGTTGCGTCAGACCACCGAGGCGTGAAGCATAATACCGACTCGGACTGACCTCTTTGAAAGCTTGTACCACACGTTGCGACAACGCTGAGTCCCCACGTGACTTATATTGTAGCTTGTACATGTCAGGTTGAAAGCCGTAATAATCCATCAATAATGGGTTCTCGTCACCGTAATCAGTCACTGAGGATAGCCGTTAATGATTACGATGTGGCATAGTCACACATACGTACCAAGACGCTCCCCATAAGTCTCCCAATGAGCACTGAACACAAGGATACCCTTTGGTTTGTACTTCTCGATAAGAGCAGGTCCGAAATCACGCAGGAAGTTAGCGAGAGGCCCCTCGGGACCCACATGCTTCATGAGCTCTCCCCGACCTGCTGACATACCGCCATTCGGCGGCATAGCTAACATGGGGGAACCATGGCCAAAGAAGAACGCTGGGATTTTCTCGGGAGTGGCTGGGAGTTCATTCAAGGCAGCTCTCCATTCCTCAGGCTTCTTCGGGAGCCGGGTTGAGCTGTGGTTTGCGGTACTCATACTCTGAGAGAAAGAGCGGAATGAGAGTTTTCCTGTGAACAGCCGAGGAATGAGAACTGCAGCCACAATTGCAGTTGATATGGCTGGGAACGGCGCATTTCAGTCCAACCATCGGGACACGCACATACCGGTATGAGAACTTACGTAGTAAAGTCGATCTGGAAGGAAAATAACGGAAGAGGCGCATGCTTCACGTTTGGGTATCATACCATTGTATATATAATAACCAGGCATGCCCCCTCCTTGGCCGTTACCCGGACATCGACAACGAGACCCACTGAGTCCCGGGGAACCTGTGCTTGCAAATGTCAGTCTGAGTTATGAATCTTATGATCAAGCCTGTTCGTGGTCAGCGCTTACAAATCCTAGGTATTTACGTGGTATAAATCACGTCATCGTAGGACTGATTCCAATTTGAGATTCCAATTTGAGTCCTGAGACCTTCTCTTGCTAGTCTCCCACAGGCAGACGGGACAGACAATTATTTCCTTCGTGCCTCAGGTGTCTGTCTTCTCTTGCCGCTGGTTCAACGCTGATTTCTCAACTATCTTTACGACTTACACCACGAACCTAGGCTCGAGAGAGTTTCGTTCATTGACTACAACCCCACGGAAAGGTTTATATCTAATCTACCGCTATGTCCAACCGGTCAAACTGGTTACGCGGTACGACGATCCGTAAAGGAGGGAACTCCAGCAATGTGAACAACACCCGGCATACTACGCCGCAGGTCCAAAGTACTTCCACAACCATTTTTGGCGGAGGGGTGAAGGACCCCTCGGGTAGGACGTCTGAGTACTTCGTGAGTTGACCAACATATTAATAGCAGGCGTGACTTACTCGTTCAGTCCATGGACGACCAATGTCCTGTGTGTAAATCAGACAGATACTTGAATCCCAAACTACGACTTCTGGTCAGTGCATGCTATCACAAAATGTGTGTTACCAACTAGCGACGTGAGCCTTGTCTACGCATGCTGAAACTCTCGTCTTCCAGGTGCGAATCATGCATTGACCGCTTGTTCACACTTGGACCTGCACCGTGTCCAATTTGTAACAAAATCCTGAGGAAACTTGCGTTTACACCTCAGACATTCGAGGATCTCGGCGTCGAGAAAGAGGTCGCCGTGAGACGTCGCATTGCAAAAGAGTGAGTAGTCCCTTCATCCGATCATAGCGCATTACTTCATTGCTTCACATCAGCTTCAACAAGCAACGAGAAGACTTCCCAGACCTCCGGTCATACAACGACTATCTGGAAGAGGTGGAAGATATTAGTAAGTGTACGTGGCTTGTGTCACCAAAATTTGACGAAATGAATGCGTCCAGCTTTCAACCTCATCAACGACATTGATGTGGCCGAGACCGAGGCCCGTATCGCTAGATACAAAGCCGAGAATGCCGCAATCATTGAGCGGAATCGTCAGCGAGAAGAGCAATACGCAGAATATCTGAAGGTGCAGGAAGAAGCTGAACGTATAGAACGCGAACAGCGAGCAGCAGAACTTAGACGGTTGGAGGAAGAAGAACGCGAAGCAAGGGAGAAGGGTCGTCAAGAAATCATTGACAAACTCGAGACGAGCGATAAAGATGCTGCAAAGCTTATCGCGAAGTCTCGCGCGGAAGCTATGAAACGCGCTGCAGCCCGTACCACCACTCCGGCCTTCCGCAGCAGTTCCAGTGTCCTGCGCAACCGCGCTGCGCAGAGCACTATACCGGACGCCCCTCACGTTCCCATCCAGGACGACTGGTATGCTTACGAAGACAAGTTCACACTGCGGGATAACTATGACGACCCGGTAAGCGAGGCTGTGAGGAGAGACAGGGAGGGTATCATGAGAGCAGGAGGATATCGCGTCGAAGAGGCCTGGGAGAGAGCTATTCGATATGCTGTTGCAGGGCTTGATCTTCGTCCCTTGTCCGGTATTCAGCAGGCAGACCCTTTGGCACCAGAAGTCGTTATGGCTGATGCATAGTCTCGGGACCCCAACACAGGTATAACATACTTCAGCTGTAGTGCCAAGATCGTGTATAATACATTATTGCGATGAGAAATCGAAGTCCTTAGTCAATACGGTAAATTATACTTGGAATATATGGTACCATGGTCTGCCAATCTGCACCCTCTGGAGTCAAACCTTGATGCTTGTGACCACTCGCCGTTCGCTGCGTTCAGCGGGTGTCAAAGGATCCGACAATGGAAAGTATAAGATCTGATACTTGTCTCGTCTCCTATATCATCACTGGTCAGTTCGTGCGTATACCCATACCAAGATAGTCGCGAACTTAAGTTGAGAGGATGTTACCCGAAAATGTTTGAGAACTTGAGCAGGGTCTATCTCCACCTTGTCGAGACCACGCTGTTGATGTTGACCGGTCTGCGCTATAGGTTGTTCCTCGTCGCTGTCGATAACGATAACCTCGTCATCATCAACGGTTCGGGGGCGCTTCGAAGCACGTTCTGAGGGAGGGGAATCACCCGTTTCGCGTTTCTTCTTTCCTTGACGAGGATGCGCAATCTTGTTCAATACTTTGGTAGGAGATATACGATGTTTGTGTGAATTATTTTTCGTCCGTGATGTGGTGTTGGCTGAATCAACCTGCAGAATGGCCTGTCGGAGCTCTTTCGGTGGTGATCTATGAAGCAGATGAACGCTGCTGCATACATGACTGCTTTGGCTCATACATACTTGCCAGGATCATAAACCAGAAGGTCAATGGACCCATCCCGTAGACGTTCACATCCTACGATAGTACGAGAGTGACCTTGGTGCTGCAAGATCAACGGCATTTTGTCTGTCACGACGACCGGTGTTGCTCCACGTAAAGCATCTGAAACGGTACCAGACTTGGGGGTATCGCCGTTGAAGTAAGTGAGGACCCATTCCAATAGCACATGGACCCCTGTCTATTCTTATTAATCGAGACCTTTATGCATGAGATCGTCCTACCTCGGTCCCCAAGCTCGATATCAACCAGATGTGACCTACGAGGGTGTCAAAATGCAGCAGTTCATATTGCATAACGTACTTACGGAATACCTCTAGAGGTGAATGCCACATAGATTTCTGTTATAACCAGTTCAATGTCAGAGAAGACATCCAAAGCGAGAAAAATTTAGTCTACAGACCTGCTGTCCCGATCCACTTCTTGGTACCCACCAGCTTATGTCTCAATTGAGAAGCTCCTTCCTCATCGAACCCTGTCGAGCAATGGGTTTCATGCATTCTAATACAAATATCAGTACGTCACTCACCATCCTTCCACGCTTCTTCAATCCAACTTTGCAAGTTGCGAACACTCGGCGGGGTGGGATAATCAAGGAGAGGAAAGTACATAGGTTGCACCTTCTGCTCCATAAGCGCGGCACACGCCATTGTGAAATTTCGGTACCTACAATGGTCATGATGCAGCCGTTGCGTAGTAAAAGCACAGATATCTGCGTACCCGCAACCCCAACCGCTATCCCAATATTCCGATGCGATATGTACAGCGCCTGGGAAACACAACCAAGCTCTTTGAATCAGCCCTTTCTCATGCTGTCTAAGAAGAGCTTTCTTGAGTATAGGGAGCAATTCTGGTCAAATCTTAGTGGGTGAATTTCATGTAAACATGCCTGCATAGTATGCGGCGTACTCGGGGTGTAATTCCGGGGTGGAGGAGTCGACATCGATGGATACCAGAATTCATCCTTGGTATCCTTGCGGGTCCAAGAGTCAAAGATCTTGCGACCCTTGGGAGAAGACTTTGTTGATATAGAGGCGCCTCCTGCAAAATGAGCTTCTGGTCTCTCGAACCGAGCAGGAGACTGGAGTCGTACCTTGTTGCCTTCGGTTATCTGAGAAGTGTTCTTCATAGTGTGCCGCGCGCTTCTCAGGAGAGTAGCTGTCGAGGTTAAAGGAGCATATCTGACATATAATGGGTTCGCTGTCGTTGCGTAGAGAAATAAAAGTTGACCACAATGTCTCGTCTGTTTAGAGGATCAGTAGTAATGATGTCAACTTACGCCGCCGGTGCCGCTTTCCTATACAAGAATTGGACCTCCGAGTTTATGTCAGGTTCCGGATTAACCATTCATATACTGGCGTGATTGTGAGTGTAGCACTGATGATACAGGGTGCGTGAGCTGCGTTGGACTTGTTGACAGTTTGGTCTCTGAGAGTGCTTGAGCAGTGGCGTCACTAGTACTTGCAGCACTGGGATTCGATCACAATCCCACGTGGTCTGCTAGACGCTTGACAGTCGCGTTGGTCGACGCGCGTCGGTAGTGTACGCCATCCTCATCCTCTGCCTTGTTCCACTCTGCAAGCTATTCTACTTCATCACCATGTCCAGGTCCTACGATCGAGGTGGGTGCTACTTGAAATGAGACTCACAATTTGGAATCTCACATCGCGTAGCCCTTACGGTCTTCTCGCCCGATGGGCATTTGTTCCAGGTGCGTTATGTAGGATACGCTTCATGCGTCATTCATTCAACAGAACCATAGGTGGAATATGCGTTGGAAGCAGTCCGGAAGGGTACATGTGCTGTACGTGCTTCAATCATTCTGAATGTGAATCGTGTTGGTCTTATGCTTGTCATATAGGTCGGTGTGCGCGGCCAGGACGTTGTAGTCTTGGGGGTGGAGAAGAAATCGGTACTGCAACTACAAGACCCAAGAACTGTGCGGAAGGTTGCCATGCTCGACGATCACATATGCCTCGCGTTTGCTGGTACGTATTCTGAGAAACCGATGCAGTCCATATCACTGAACTATATCAAGGCCTCACTGCTGATGGCCGAGTCCTCATTGACAAAGCGCGGATAGAATGCCAGAGCCACCGTCTGACGGTCGAGGACCCTGTAACAGTTGAGTACATTACACGGCACATTGCTACCATTCAACAGGTAAATGAAGTTAACAACTCTGGAAAGCATCCTCTGATCACATCTACCAGAAATACACGCAATCTGGAGGTGTTCGACCATTTGGTATCTCTACCCTAATTGTTGGCTTCGACCCGAACAGTACCAAACCTCGCCTGTATCAAACGGAGCCCAGTGGTATCTACAGCGAATGGAAAGCCAATGCTATCGGCCGTTCATCCAAGACCGTCCGGGAATTCCTGGAGAAGAATCACAAGGATGGCATGTCTCGATATGAAACCATCAAACTCACTGTGAAGAGCTTGCTCGAGGTTGTGCAAACTGGTGCGAAGAACATTGAGATCAGTGTGATGGAGAGCTATGGCAAAATCACGGTATGTTAAGCATGCTGCTATTCAGGCAGACTACTGACAATTGCACCAGAGTCTGGAACTGTCTCAGATTGAAGAGATCGTTGCCGAGATTGAGAGGGAGAAAGAAGCAGGTTAGTACTACGATCTACTCCACTGAAGCAATGAAGCTGAGAAAATAATTCATCAGAGGCGGAGAGGAAGCGTTCGAGGTTGGCGGCAACTGCTGCAGGCCAGGCCGCCATGACACAGAGAGCAGGAGAGCCCTCCGGGCAATAGTTACGACGATGTATTTTCCCGGTTCTTCTCATGATGCGAATGTCGATCGCTTGTACTTGTTAGCTAAAATATCTGGACGTTACATGGGAGACTGAAGAGGAAACTGTTGTTCCTAAACTGGGATGATTGTTTGGCAAAGGCCTCTGAAACAAACAACCTAAATCCGGTAGACACGTATGCGAGCGACGTGACGGTGTGGCGGCACGCTCAAGCTGATAACCATACACCTTTCAGACACGTATACTTTACGCGCACATAGACTTATGATATCGGTTCCTTAGCTGCCTCCACTCGTCACCAGCATGGCAACAATCTCCCCATATCCTCCTTCAAAGACGGAGGTCTCAATCAGACATATACTGCTCTCCGAGATCCTGTCTGTGACCTCGGTTATGCGCAAGAATTCCCGATGGGCATCATCGTTCCATACGTTCAGTGCCCGTGACTCTGCCCTCGCGAATCGGCTAGGACTTAGGCACAATAGCCAGTACCGCAACCACTATGCCTTGGAACGAGGAAGCACAGAACAAGAACTTATGGGAGGGTTCCAGGAGCTGAGGCGGCTTGTAAAGGAAGTAGACGGTATGTAGATCTTGGTTTATACTACACATATACTGACTGCGTCACAAGATCTCAACTCGCTACCATTGGCCACTCTTCTCGCCCCCTTCTTCGCTATAATCCGGTCGCCTTTATCCACTGGACCAATAACCTCCGCCGCACTCTCATCTCTGCACAACTTCTTCCTCTGTGGGCTCATTGGCCCAGGTGCGATAGGTCTCGAGAATGCTCTCGCAGAACTCAGCAGTACGGTGTCACGCTGCAAGTTCGAGACTAGTGACTCTTCAGGTGACGAAGTGGTTCTGCTCAAGATCATGACTGTAATACAGAACTGTATGTGCGGTAGTATGGGGAATCTCTTAGGTGATATAGAGGTATGCGAGATGCTAGAGACAGTGCTCACCACATGTTGCCAAATGCGCCTGAGCGGTAAGCCTCACACATGCCCACTCATGCTATGAGCTAAGTAGACTCTTCAGAGGTCCTCAGGCGATCCGCCGAAGCTACCATGCATGCGTTGGTTAGAGCAGCATTCTCACGACTTCATACGCTGGACCCGCAAGCTGAGGAAGTCAAGCTGAACGACAATGCTCAAAACCCGCATAACACAAGCCCTGAGATGACGGTCCAGGCAAAGCCTGTCGAAGATGCACAGTCCGAAGCTCCGTCAGAAGCTCCCCCCAACTCATCTTCTGATGAAACAGACGCTACGCGTGCCGACGAAAGAGAACAACCTCCCGCTGAGAGTCTGACAAAACCTTCGAACGAAGACATACCCAGAGTACCATGTAAGTGTATATGACTCGAATCTCTCTCAGACGTGAGACACTCATGATTTGCAGATGGGCTCCCTTCCGTATTGGAATTGCTTCGCGTTCTAATTAATATCCTCGACCCCACTGATCAGGCCCATACTGACTCAACACGCCTCACCGCGTTGAGAGTGCTTAACATAGCATTCGAAGTTTCCGGGAGCAGAATCATGGAATACCCGTCTCTGTCTGCTTTGATACTGGATCATGGGTGCAAATACCTGTTCCAGCTGGCACGATCCGACAATCCAACTGTGCTTCAGACGGCGCTCCGCACGATTTCAACCATGTTCGAGACGATGCGGCCGAAATTGAAGTTGCAGCAAGAGTTATTCCTAACCTTCGTTATTGAGCGCCTCGCACCGCCGCCGTCTTCTGCAAAACAACCCTCCATCGGACTTGGTATGCGGGGCGCTTCTCCTCGTCCTGGGACACCCTCCTTAGGCACTCCTCAGCTTGGACTCAACGATCCGGAGAAAGCACCGCCAACACCTAAAATCCACGTTGCACCTGCCCGTGGCGACACACGCGAATTGTTGCTAGAGACGCTGAGCATCATTTCCAGACACTCAAGTTTCATGGTCGACCTCTATATTAACTACGACTGCGATACCAATTGCGAGAATATGTTTGAGAATATCGTGGATTTTGCCACCAAGGTAAGTACAGCTAGACAGGATATAAGGGCATCATTCTGACATGAAGCGTACAGGGAATTTACCCACATAATCCCAATCACGACTTCGCGCCGCAAAATACACAGTATCTATGTCTCGACTTGGTGCTAGCCTTTGTCAATCACATGTCCGCGAGAGCTGAAGGTGTTGGTAACTTCGTTTTCCCTATGTCTGAACACGGCTAACCCATGTTTACAGTCTCATGAGCAATGGCCTGAAGTGAGTATCGAGACTACTCTTCGTCGTAACAGTCTAACCCTTGATGTAGGGCTTCACATCACCAGACGAGCTGCGTCAGACGAAATCCCAGAAGCAACTTGTGCTCATGGGCGCAACTCGGTTCAACGCCAAGCCGAAATCTGGCATTGCATTTTTAGAGGAGAATAAGCTTATTTATGCGGATTCCAACGAGCCCAAACCCCTATCTCTGGCAAAGTTCTTGAAGAACTGCTCCAGGTTGGACAAGCGTCTCCTCGGTGACTTCTTGTCAAAGCCGGAAAACGTTGACATTTTGAAGGCGTTCATGGGTCTCTTCGATTTCAAGGGCGTAGGTCATGCTCGTTGTGCTGGTATCTCAACAACTCACGCAGTACAACGAGTAGAAAACTGTAGCAGATGCAATGCGCGAGTTCATGGAAGCCTTCCGACTCCCAGGAGAAGCTCAACAAATTAGCCGAATCACAGAAACCTTCGCAGAGGTATATTTTGCAACAGATCCAGGTATTTTCATGCGACATTTGCTCGATTTAAACTTGCTCACTGTCGTACAGCGGTTGTCAAATCCCAGGATGCCATCTACATATTGGCCTTCTCCATCATCATGCTCAACACTGATCAACATAATCCTAACATCAGGGTACGTTTCCATACCCGAACAACCAGAGTTGTCCTTACCAGTTGCGGCAGAAACGGATGACCATAGAGGACTACAAGCGCAACCTGAGAGGTACCAATGACGGCGAGGACTTCCCTGATGAATACTTGGTAAGTCAAACAATGCAGTTTACCGGAGCGGGACTAATGCTACTATTAGCAAAACATCTATGACTCTATTCGCAAGCGCGAAATTGTGATGCCAGAGGAACATACTGGTCAGCTTGGCTTCGAATATGCATGGAAGGAACTCCTTCAACGAACCAAGCACGCCGGCGATTTTGTGATGTGTAACACGGACTTGTTCGACGCGGACATGTTCAAGGCCGTCTGGAAACCAGTGATTTCGGCCATCGCATATGCATTCATCTCCTTCGAGGATGATTATGTCATTGAGCGAGCCATCTCTGGATTCCGACAATGCGCTACGCTAGCCAGACACTTCAATATGCCGGATGTTTTTGACTACGTGGTTGTATCACTATCCCAAGCAACCTCGCTACTGCCAGAATCACTCCCAACACAGGTTCCAAATTATCCTGTGATCGAGGTAGAGGGGCAGGCGATCACTGTGTCCTCCTTGTCCGTCAAGTTCGGTACGAACTTCAAGGGTCAATTGGCCGCTGTTGTCCTATTTAACATCGTGAATGGCAACGGTAACGCATTGCGAGAAGGATGGACACAGGTACGTGTGGACCTATGCGTAAAGTTCGCTTACTTACCTCCGGCCATAGATCTTCGAAATGTTCGAGAATCTGTTCCTGCATTCGTTACTTCCTGCAGAGATGCTACAGATGGAGGACTTCTTAGGCGGTGTATCGACCATTCCTCTGCGTCGCAGCCAACCACCTCGTCCACAACAAAAAGCAGATGGCCTTCTTTCTGCGCTGTCGTCGTATTTGATGACTCCCTACAGCGCAAGCACGGATGCTTTGGTACCCGAAGCTACCGACGCTGACATCGAGAATACGCTCTGTACGATTGATTGCATCAATTCCTGTCGACTGGATGATTTCTACAAGCAGATACTGTAAGTTATGATCAGCACATCGTCGCGTTGATGTTCTCCTGATCTGTCCCGCAGGCAACTGGATCCTGAGGCACTCACTTCTGCTGTGCGTGCACTCGAAGCTCTGGCACATGAACGTACTGTTGCGCGTTTGAAGCAAGAAGCCGACGATGTGCCACCGAATGCTGAGTCGCAGCAGAATGGTGTTTACTCTTTGCCATATGATCCTGCGTCGGTATTCTTGTTGGAGACCATGGTTAGCATTGTCTGCAAGACGCGGCAACATATCGAGGAGCTTTGGTGAGTGATCCACTTCGGAGCGTAGAACAAAATGCTCACTACCGAGATAGGCCAATCGTATTCGAACATCTCTCTGCTCTTCTTTCAACGCCTACGCAGTATAGCATACTCCTCATTGAAAGGGCAGTTGTCGATCTGCTACGGATCTGCCTTATATTGGCAACCAAGGTTAGACACAACTCTCCTCAACTGGACGCTATCACTGACACTCGCAAACAACCTTAGCCATCCCTCCGAGATCAGGTCTATGTATCCTTCGATATATTGGCTGACCTTCCCCCAAGTATCTCGTCTTCGGTGGCAGAGCAGCTGGCCGCTGGGTTGATCCTGATTGCAACGAAACACGGCGACATCATCCGCTCGCAGACCGAATGGAACCTGGCTTTCGCCCTCCTTCGCTCTACCACACCTCATCCCGAGGCTTCCCGCCAAGCGTTTGAGTACGTCAGATCGCTCATTGCGGATGGGCCTGAACAGAGGGTCACGCCCGACAACCTTGCTGGCCTCATTGCTGTCCTTGACGAATTCGCAACCGTTGCGGGTATTGTTACCGATGCGCAGCAGCAAGGACGGCGTACGCAGTCGCTGAACGCGTCCAAGTGAGTGTGATACTTCTTTTAAACCAATCAGAATGATTCGGTTGACCTATGCCGTAGCTCCCCTATTGTTGAACGAGGATTGAAGGCCGTCGATATCCTGTTTGACCTGAAAAAGTTCTGGGTTCTCTTTATGGAGCAGTCAGACATGCCCCGAAACCAAGGTAGTATCATGATTACGTCTCCAAACAGGAACCGACTCACATGTTTTCCAGTATGGCGACAATACTGCATGCCTCTACTTTCTTCACTCGCTCGACAATCCATCAACACATCTCGAGAAATCCGACACACCGCCATAGTTCATCTGCAAAGGCTAATCCTCGGCCCACACATCGCACTCGACCCAGACGACCAATCCCAAGTGGAAGAGCTCTTCAATCGCGTCATCTTCCCGCTTTTAGATGAGCTATTGAAACCGCAGACTTTACTCAGGGACCCGATGGGCATGCCCGAGACTCGTCTGAGGGCGTCAGCGTTGTTGGGCAAGGCTTTCATGCATCTGGAAGCGAGGGATGGCCAACAGGCTGATATTCGCGTGACTTGGATCCAAGTTCTCGATCTTTTGGATCGGTTGATGCATGTGGATCGCCGAGACCAACTGGTGAGTCACTGTTGTAACCGATTCCTTCATGCCTCACATTTTCTTTCTATAGTACGAAGCAGTCCCAGAAACACTCAAGAACGTTCTCCTCGTCATGAACGCGACGAACCTCCTCGTGCCTCCTCCGTCTGGGGAGGACACTCGCGAATCGCGACAAAAGGCGTTATGGGCTGCTACTCATGAGCGCATTGAGCGGTTCTTGCCAGGCTTCCTGTCTGAAGTCATCCCTTCCGCTGCTTCCCAACCTGAACCTCCTTCGTCACCACTGCACAAGCAGAAAAGGTCTAGCACTTCGTAGCAGTAGTGGCTTTGATTCCGTCATCAGCATAGGCATAAGTACTACAACGGTTGTCCATTCGTTGATATCTCGTAAGCCCCAGTCGTTCATTCCCTCTCTCTATCTCCTTCAAGTTGTTACATATTTATTATTTTATATGTTCACAATTCTCCGGGAACTTCGTTTGCAAGTGCATGGTTTGTCCTCCCCCTTTTTTCGTTCAGTCTTTGTATCCTATAGATCGATCATATATTCAGCTCTTACCACCAGCCGCAGTCAAGCCGCAGTGATTAAGGCCCGTAGGTAATGACGTCATTCGTTCTCGCCGAACCGCATCAGCGCATACTAAACTGAATTTGGAAGTTTTCATGTAGAGCTACATTCGCCCGGCGGCCTTTTATCCACATTCACCACGATATAGACAGAAGGGGTCTGAACCTGCTCAACCCTCTCGCTCATCATGGAATTGTCAGACGCATTCAATCATCCGTCACCAACGATATATGGCGCCTATAAGAGATGTCGGGAGACCGAGCTAGCAATAATGGCCAAGATTGCTTCGACTTCAAGTGCCAGTGAAACAGCTGTGTATGAAAAAGATCTGGCGAATATCCGAAAATTAGGGCACCTGATGGTTGTTGGGCCCTCGAGTCAAGCGAAGATACATGTAGCGCAAGCCGTAATTTCAACTCCCACCGATCGGGCGGATTTAGTGGCGTTATCATAGGTGAATTCTACGACAAGCATTTTATCCGTTTTTGTATGTATTTTGCAATGTTCTCTGACTAAGTTACAACGCCTCCAGTGTCAAGCCATCCGTCGAGGCCCTCGTTCGAAGGAGTTCAAGATATGATTGACCCGCTTCTCCACAGGATCATGCACAAGCAAAACAAACAGTGTGTGTGGTTCTCTCGAGTCTCACATGAACTAACGGAGTTGGTAGGTATTAGCTCGTGACAACTTTCGGTGTATGGTCACTGGCGCAATCGATACCGAATCCGCGGAACACAATCAGGAGCTGGAAAAGGAGATCCTTCGTGGAACCCCCTCAACAGTAACGCAATGTTGTCATATCTTCTCGGAATGGACCCGTGAACATCTTGACAACGAAGCTAAGGTAATTGACACCCCGCGTTGTTACCTACCTGCGCTTACATTCCTACATAGAGGTCGTATGTTGCTAATGCTTGGACCGTAATTGAAAAACTCGGCTTCGGGTATATTCGTGAACAACTTGCAGGGACAAAGATACACTCGCTCAGGAACATCCTCACCCTTGATATGTGCCTGCATGATGATGTTGACAACCTGAGGCTATGGTTCTTGCCAAGGGTGAGTCTCACAACAGCGAGGAGCAATGCATCGGTACTCACTTCATTCTCGTCCTATATACGATACATGCTATCATAGGAAGTACCAGATCGTTACACAACTATGACGCACAAGCCATATCTACGAATAGGAAGACGCATTCCCCCCATTGTCCACTTCACATCTTCGCGGCCTGGTCTACTAGAACTTCCTTCTGGGGATTATCTGGCTATTCATGCAGCATGTTGTCAAGTTGCGCACATGTCTGGCGCTGCCGAATACCTCGACAAGATGGATCGTGACGGACATGACATTCAGCATGCCGTTGTCGCCGATGATGAAAGCTTCGCCGCTGCGTTGGCCGCTCGTTTGTATGATCTAGGCGTTGTACCGATTCGATGGGAGAGGTCAAACATCCCGTCAAAGTAGCTCAGAAGATGACTGACCTTCTGAGCTCCTCCACACTGTTCCAGAGACTTGAGAGTGTCTCTTTTTCACTGTCAGGAACGGCTCGAACCTTACAAGTGTCATCGTCACACTGCTGTATACTATTTCTCGTTCGCGCCGAGCATGGTGCTGGCTGTCGAGCTGCGGGCTCCTCGATCTTATTCATATTCAGGATCCTTTCATTTGTCATTCAAATATTCATCATCTACTCCTTGAAGCGCCTCAAGACGGAGATTGGAAAAGAGAGACATCGCGAGCAAAGCATGTGGAAGAAGTGCGCGGAAGATACTGAAGAAAACGAGGGAGAATATTGGTGTACAAAAGGTGTGCCACGAAACGTATAAGCAGAGATGTTGGATGCGGAATACTGAAGAAGAATATGAGAAACAACATTACGATTAGGAAACGAGCGAGAGCAAAAACGAAAAGAAGGCGACACTAGCTCTAGCCGTTGAGCATTAGGGTAAGTCACAAGCCAACGAATTGAGAGAAGGAGAAGAGAAATACAAGAACAAAAGGATTAAAAGCCATCAAGGACCGGAGAAAAACGAAGACTACACCATTAAGACCCTTTAGGCGCAACATTAGGCCAACTACCCTCAGCTTTCAGTTTCTCGATGATCTCCCTGATCGTCTCCTCGTTGATATTGGGCCGACGAAGTTTGTAGCCCGCGACATGTTTCAGCTTATCAGCGTTGAAGGCGATGACGTGCTTCTTGAGCTGGTACATGTCCATGTACGCCGTGTAGTGCGTGTTCGTCACCGGTGGGTCGGCGCTGGTGATCATTTCGGTCCAGGTGCCGACGTGGGTCTCGTTAATGTCTTCAATCACGTCTTCAAGTTTGAACTGTTTTTGAGAGGTGCACAGTCAGCAGTCAGTTATCTTTTTCCCCCTAGTTTGATCGTGTGTTGATAAAGATCCTGAGCTTACCTTTGCCATGGTATTCGTGACAAAGTCGTAGAACTCGAACGATGTGCCGAAGACAGATGTTACGATTTTCCCGAGCTCTGCCATACTCACATTCGAATCGTCCTCCTACGTATGAAGGGGAAAGTTGTTAGCACCAGAATAGACCCATAGAGAGCGATTGTGGCGAACGTACAAGGTTGAAGAGTGGCGCAATGACGGTCGTAGTGGGCGGGACCATGCCTTCCACCTCTTTGGCCTTGTTCTTATCGTTCTTGAACAATATTTGTTCGCCGGCAATAGCGTCCGCCTCTTTCCGACCGATCCCAGCCATCCATTCTGCCAGAGTCCACATGGCGCCGGCAACATCTTCTACGTGAACGACGTGCATTGGATGTTTACCGGGAGACCAACTATTCACGAATTGGAGGATCAGAAGTGTACCAGTGCAAGTGTGGTGGTACTTACAGACTTCGCATAGGCTGTTTCAGGTATCCGTACACTGCAGCAACTGCAATGTAACCAATGATGTCTGGAAAGGGAGGTCAAGTCTTTATTGCAATGTCCACTAAGCAAGAACGTACTGCCAAAGTCTACGTATGGTCCGTATACCTGAGCAGTTCGGAGGATCACGAGATTGAGACTGCCATTCGATATCGCAGTGAGTACGCAGCGATGATATCGCCGAGAACGTGATGTTAGGATACTCACTTCTCGATCGCACCCAGTGCGCGCAGGGTTTCATGCCACCATGTACCCAGAACATCGTCGGGCTTAATGTCCTCCTTCTCGTCGTGCTTGCCTTTCTCCTTGCATTCGTAGAAGGGATGTTGTATGCGGACATATGCTTTCACGTTCCGGGCAGCAGCTTCGAGACCAATGTGCCGAGCCACGTTGAAAGTATTGATGATTTGAACCTAATTAGCCAAACAATCAGTTTCACAGACCTGATGTCTTCGAACCACGAATAAACTGCACCTTCTCAGGTCTGTCCCATTGGATCTCGCCGGTAAGGTCAAAGACGTATGAATAGGGCTCTTGACCTTCCGGGGGATCAAACATGGCTTTCACCGTGGCTAGATAGCAGAGCCACCGATGTAAATGATGTGTATTATGACGACGATAGAATGTAGTTCCTCCATACCAGGCACGGTTAAATTAGCTTGGCGGTATTCGACATTGGGCTTCTCGAGGACCTTGGGAAACTCCGCACCGAGATACCTGCCCGGCATCGGGATTAGGCAGCGCACTTATGGAATAGATGAAGGAACGGAGCTCACGTCGTCGGCGGATTTACAGAGTACTTGTCGACAATACGGAGGTTCTGGGATGCGACGTGTGGGGTAAGTGGGATAGATTCGGACTAGTCAACGCGATGTAGAAAATCTCACCGATACGAGGGGCTCGCCCTCCAGCGGGACGAGATAGGCAGCAAGAGCACGAGAACAGGTATTCAGGCCGCCTGAGGGGGGAAAGTATACACTGTTATAATGGTGATGGAGAACGAAAGGAGGGAAGTATACCGAAAATGATGGCGTTTGGCTTGGACATGCTGATGGGAGCGAGAACTGCTAGCAGAAGTCGCAGTAGCCAACGGAGGAGGCAAATGAGATTCGGGGCCGATTACAGGAGATAATGGGGAATGGAGCGTCCAACCACGGCGGGGTCACAACCGAGAGCTGCACGCTATACCCCAATTGGAAACTAACGGCTCCGATCGAGGTGTTGGGCAGTTATTAACAGGTGATTACGAGGCAGAGAAACGCAGGGAAAGATGAGGGATTATATGACAAGCAGAGGGAAAGCAGAGAGAATCAACCGTGCTGCAAAATGCAACTGGCAGTCGCAGCGGAAGTTGAAGCTGAAGTTGGTTGACGAGCGCCGGATGGACTTTACTCAACATCGGGACAAACGCCCAAACTCTGATCTCCTTCCGTTCACACACTGGTTGTAGATATTTCATGCATAGATTATTTTGTCTTCTTTCTGCTTCTGCTATTACACTCGCTCAGACTGGCCCAGACGTCCCTTCCTGCCTTCGCGATCTCCCATCAACCGCAGGTACTTGTACACGGATGAAAAGTCCCTGTTCGCCAACTCCGGCTCCGCCTTCACTGCCTCTGCATACAACGCTTCCGCTGCTTCACCCAATGGCAGCGGGCTGGAGTATGCGTCTGCTATTTCGCTCGCGAGCCCCATATCCTGCACGCCATGGTCAAGTGTGTTATCAAAATCACTCAAACCGGTATGGCTCACCTTCAGCATTAGCGAAGTAGCAAACCCTCCCTCATAGTCCCGCGTACTTGGAGGCTGCTTGTCGGGGAGCGCTCCCGGCACAGGATTGTTCACCGAGCATGACCAGCATGCACCGGTCGAACTGTTGATGACATTGGCCAGTACCGCAGGGTCAAGGCCCAATTTCTGGCCCAACAGCATGGCCTCTGCCACCACTATCTGTTGCACCCCCAACACCAGGTTGTTGCAAATCTTCGCCCCAAGCCCTGCACCATTGGGTCCGCAGTGGAAGATCTTCCTGCCCATGTGCGAGAGTATCGGGGAGACGCGCTTGAAGGCCGTCTCACTTCCGCCCACCATGAAGCTGAGTGTGCCTGCCTTTGCACCCGCAACTCCGCCCGAAACCGGAGCGTCAACCATCGTCGCTCCCAGCTTATGTACTTCTTGGGCCGTATCTCTGGCAACCTGCACGTCCAGTGTTGTCGAATCAATGCACAATGTCGATTTGACGTCATCTTGCGAGAGGCTCTTTAATGCTGGAATGATTCCCCCTTCCTCTGAGTAGACTTTCTTTACGTGCGGCGAGGATGGGAGCATAGTGATGATTGTCTGAGACGCTTTGACGGCACTGTTGAATACAAGATAAGCATGCTGTCCAAGCATTGACAGAGAAGCACTGTCGCTTATGTTGGGATCACGACATGAAAAGAGACTTACTCTCCCGGTGCGGAAACGATCTGCACCTTGGTACCTGGGAACTGCTCCTTGAGGTTCTTGACAAACGTGAGTGCGGACTCCTCGCGTGCGTCGCATACGACAAACTCCGCACTCCCGCTGCTGTCAACCAGAGTCTTTGAGAATAAATTGTAAGCCATCTCGCTGCCCATTCGGCCCAACCCGATGAATGCCGTGGTCTGGGCTCGCGGGGCATGGCGACGACGAGTGACTTGGAACAAAACGCGAGTTGTAGGCCTCATTCTGGAGTGGTTCTGGAGTTGAAAGCTGAGTTCTGTAAGTAGAGGGGGACGGGGAGCAGCTCAGTCTGGCTAAGGTCCTTCCCCACATTCGACGGATATCCGGGGCAGGAACAAGATCCGGATCCGATCACAAGCCCGATGTGATCTCGATCATAGCGTGATTCTGGTTTTACGTGATAGAACAGAAGTTTGCCTAAAGGGGAAACGCGCATTGCCGTGTCGTTCTTCTCACCAAGGCGCGACGGTGAGACGGATTGGTGAGTGCATTTCTCACTTCTAAAATGCTACTGCGTACTAGCGTTTGACATACCTGACATTTGATAGGTGCACGTATGAGAGATGTGTACCAGTGCAAGCTCGTAGGGCTCTCTATTAAGAGCTCGCACTGCTCTCATCGTTCAAGCCATGTCTAGCTCGACACTCACATTGTCTGCTCTTCCCACCAACGATACTAGCAAGCAATCTGCAGGGGCCGAAGTACATCCTGACGTTGAGTACGAACCTTTGGCCGTCAGTGAAGATCCAGGTGCACAAGAAGCGATGAAGGATTCTTTCGAGGTGCCGGAGGAAACACAGGGAGACTATGGGGCACGTGTAGTCGCTTTGGTATGTGTTATATACCTCCATTCGGAGCGACATAGACTCACCTTGATTCTGTAGTCTGCTGCAACGGTATGTGTGCTCCGGTTGCTCTACAAGCAAATACCAACCTATCCGCATAGATCTTTGTGGTTACTACCTGGCTCATTGCATTGCTTCACCCATCTTCCTATGGCCTCTTCACCTGGCATCCGTTGTTGCAGAGTCTCGCCATAGGCTCTTTCACATATGGTAAGCGCACTTGCTGCATACACGATGGTTGACTTACAAACATCATCATGCAGGAATTCTAACACTTCAACCCACCTCTCGACCAAAGACCAAAGCAGCCGGTCTCGTTCGTCACCAACTGGCTATGATCGTTTTGGGCTTTCCAATGATCATCCTTGGTACCTCGGCCATCTTTTATAACAAAGTTCGCGGCGAACACCCACATTTCACAACTTGGCATGGTGTAAGTGTCACCTCATCCGTCCGTTGCATGCTTCTATGCTCTAGAGTTGACGCTGCTTTGCTTCCTCCGCTAGCTGTTCGGAATCATCACGGTCGCTTTGTCTGTGCTGCAAGTCATTCTGGGCGCGGGGAGTGTATGGTTCGATGGTAAGCTGTTCGGGGGGAACCCTCGGGCCAAACTTCTATGGAAATACCATAGGTATGTGCTCAAGTCGTTCCATATGTGATGATACGCAGTCGCTGGAGCGATTTCCTAGGGCGTTAGGATACCTCGTATATCCCCTCTATCTGCTGTCGGCATACCTCGGTGGTGCTTGGTCCAACTGGGCTAGCAATTACAGCATATTCGTCGTGCGCTTGGTGGCATATTGGATTGCACCATTTGTGCTTATTGTTGCTGTCTTTGCTCGAGTCAGGTCAGTCTTTTCATACTCTCGTGACCGTAGCTCGATGCGTTGGTCTCACGAAGTTTTGCTCCACTTTTCCCCCTGTCGCAGAACATCGAAGATGCAATTCAATTTCTTCTAGGCACGCATATATTGATTCCCAGCTTATCTTAATTGGTCTCTCCATAAACATGGACTGAATTGCATGTGCGTACACGGCGACGCCGATAATACCGACACTTGATGTTAAGCTTGTTAGCGAGAGTAGTGAACATGCGGATCGTGCCAACTCCCCACAGGTGCCGGCGCAGATTCAGCAGATTCAGATTTCTTCTGACATTTGGTTACCTCATCCCCATAACGGTGATCAAATGATATTAATGTTGAAGGTTATCAGGGCTGGCTGTCTCGGGAGACCCATGAGCACCGATTGTGCCATATTGTATGACCATCAGTCATTGGAAATCCCTGATTCTGAATCCGCGACATGCATTGTGAGTACCTCCTCAGCTTGCCACGTCCTCTTGCGATTTGTCATGCACGATAGATACAGTCATTTACTGCGGATATTGCAACCCCTCGGATGTCCAGTGCGTGGCGTCGGTGCGCATATATGCATTGACGTCCACCGGAAGCCCGCCATTCCAGCTGGGCGAGTCAGAACCCCCTCAAGCGCTCGTAGCGCTCCAGTGGACCAGAGGACTCGGTCCGTCTTCGGTCGAAACAAGCAACAGGGGCCACAAGCCTCGTGGAATCTGGGTTTGGTAAGCCTGTGTACCCGTGATGCACATTGATGGAGAAACAAGCATCTGGCAGCCTGACCCCGCAGCCGCGCTGGGTGAGATAGCGGCAACCTCGTATGTAATGCGGGCAGCGGTAGCTGTTTAGCTCTTAGAAGCAGTTACCAGGGTTTGACGCGATTGATGCGACAGGCACCATAGTCGAGTCAGAGTAGGGCATTATCTCCTTGATAGCGACTCAAGGCCAACCCAATGCTATAAAGTGCGCCAGTTTTTATTGAGTTAGACATCTTGTCTCTTGTCCCCCCTCTATCTGCTTGGCTCTGTCTAGTCCCTATCAGTCCCTAGCTAGGTTCTACGTATATATGCAGTGTCCTGCGTCACCCCGAGACCCTTTCGACGAGAAAGCACTCCCACCAGCTTACACGTCCACCACCATGTCTGACGGACGTCCCCCCGTGTACACGAGATATTCCTTCCCCTCGGGGCCCTCTCCCTCGCGTGCATTGAATTCCTTCCCCTCTCCTACATACACCGAGACCGCAGGTCAAACTGAGCGCGTCATTCACTCTGCGCCTGCATCCCCCGTCACTTCTCGAGTGTCCACTTTGGTCACTCACGTCTACAAGACGGATCACCTCGAGGTGAACCTGGGGCGTTCCCAATGGGGAACGCAGATCGCCGCATGCGGTCGCGGCGGTATTGTCGATGGTACAGTCAAATTCACCAAGAAATGCTCTTACGTTCTACAAGTAACTGTGAAGGTGACTACGCCCGGTTATTGCGATCCTATGAGTCATCCGGCTAATTATAATGATACTGTTAGCTCGAGGGTTACATCATCTCAAAGATATCTGAGCACCCTTTGGTGGCCGTTCCACGTATTGTCAAAAGAACCATTCTGTCGCAGACGGTGACACTGTTCTTCGCACCAAAGTCTGAGACCGTGGCAGCGGACAGAATATTCCCGTTCAGCATTCCTTTCCCTGATAGTATCATGGATGCAGATCACGTCCCACTTCCCCCGTCTTATAACAGTTTCCAGCCAGGCATATCCATGGACATCGAATACGACCTGCGGGTCGACGTCGTTCGGAAGGGGCTCCATCGTCATGAAATGTAGGTAAACAACCGATATGTTTGAATGCTGTGATGCTGAGATCCCTTTATGCACGCTATTCCGGCTATGGAACGATACCCGCATCCCCCCACATGAACACTCTCGTCCTTTTCATCCTCTTGAACACACCCATTCATCTGAACACTCTACACGAACACTACATGAACAACACTTTACGTTAACAAATATGTACGTTCACCTGTACACACCCTCTACACTCCCCACACCAGGTGCACGGTCCCTATCCTCTACCTCCCCAAGTCACGGCCTTGGTTACCGCCTGTGCCTGAAACCTTGCTCGACGACCTCTATGCTATCGGCGTGCAAGAGCGCGTCAAACGTATCCAGGTGCAACCCAGGTGGAAATGCGGTGACTCGAGAGCGGACCCTTCTTGCGTGCTTCCCGACATTACGGTACGTCATATTGCAATGACCGTCTGGACCATATTTCCCTGACCTCGTTTCACTTAGCTATTCGTCCCCTCACCGGGATGCTTTGCTTCCGGGAGTATTGTACCGGTCGCGATGAGCATTGAATGCCCGTCAGCCCCCGCCATAGCGCAACTGATATGTCCAAACGTAGGCTTATATCTGATCAAGAGGAAGAAGTTATGGATGGACGGCGGTCGGGGAATAAGCGTTCGCGAACAGCTTGTCAATGCTGCCAGCACATTCCGCATGATGGAAACAGGGGAGGGAGCTAGGTACCTGATGTTTGACCTTACCACGGGCGAACCGGGAACAGAGCATTCGTTCCGCGTGGATGGCTCCATCGAAGTCCAGGTTCGTCGTCTTTGCCGCACGTTCCAAGTTTCATGCATATATGACGTTTACTTACCCGACACCGTTCGTGTTTTCTTTCTCGCCGCAGCACTTCATCAGGGTCATTATCCGTCCGCCTTCGCATGTGAAACAACTTCCGGTATGGCAACACGACGAGATCGTTGAGCTCACCACGGATCAGCACGGAACCCTCGAGCGCGAGCTCTTGGCAATGGATGGTGTCCCGACTCCTGCCCTGGGCATGGCGTCACCGGGCGTAAGACGTGTGGTTACCACCCACATTTGAACCCTCGCGCCATATACCCAAGAAATAGAGTGATTGCGATTGGATTGCGATGTAAATTATTACACGAACATTGAACAGTACTGTCGATACCGGATTTTAGTTGAGCGTTGTATATGGAATCTTCTCAAAATTCACTTGTAAATGGATACATCCCCAACGAAGTCAATCCTCGAATGCGTTTCCTGTGGTAGGCCGTAGCGTTTCTACGTAAACCAAAAGCGGCAAAGCATTTGATCGAACCGCTGGTGATCGAATGCTCGTGACGCTGTGCGCGTTATCGTGCATGTTTGTCGTAGGACAACATTAGGACAACCTCTACTTAACTCTTTGTTCCACTTGTCTCCGGTGCGGCTCCTTGTGGTCCCTCTTTGGCCTTACTGTCAGGGATCTTCACGGTTAACCTCGTCCCCGAATTCCTGGGAAGTTTATCTGGAAACTGCCCACAGGGGTCACGGAGCTCTGCGATAATCTGAACCTAGCACCTAGCACGATGTTTGCAGCGGCGACGTCTTTCTTTGCGCGGACAAATATATCGCAAAACTATAACTTTGGTTCTTCGAGTACCGGGCTAAGCAGAACATCTACACCGTTACCGACACCGTCCGGTTCCTCGACTGCTGCGCTTCCGGCACCTGCTCACGCGCCTCCCTTCAACGTTGGGCCATGGAAAATACAGTCTGCAACTCATAAAGTTACGGGGAAACGCGTCAGCGTGTGGTCTGCCGACAAGAAGTCCGCTGAGATGGAGCGCATGGGACCAGCATCAAAAGAGAGGACATTGGAGGTACTCCGAGCGGAGGTATGGGGAGACACACGACGTGTAATTTCATGCTTATATGTATGAATTCACAAGGCACAATCGCTTTCGAAACTGCGACATCCTTCTGTCCTAGGTCAGTGATATATGGGAATTGTTGTGCATCTATAATGAACGGCTTTGTTCAAGAAATGGTCGAACCTCTGGAGGAAACACGGGGTGAACTAATCTTTGCGACCGAACCTGTGATCTCGTCGCTACATCTATCAATACCCGGGTCATTCAACTATGTCCCTCTCGTGGAATTGGATGAAGTTGAAGTGGGTTAACGTTCGTGGGGAGGCGCTTTGACCGAAGCTCATGATCCAGATGCAATAGATCCAAAAAGGTATCCTACAAGTGTGCAAAGGGTTACAATTCCTCCATTCTTCCGCACGACTGATTCATACCAACATCAACCCGGAGAGTATCATCATCAATAGTTCAGTAAGTTGCACCCCCCTTGTTGATGGTTCGCCGAGCAAACCACCAAAACTCGCTGTAGGGAGACTGGAAGATTTCTGGTCTTGGTTTGACCATCCCCCTCTCCAGGCAAGATGGGTCAGCCACTCGCTGGGAGTTCCCGACTTACGATGGTAGGGTCTCGTCATATACTCAGCGATCATTCGACTACATGGGTATGTTCATTCCGTTATGAACAGAGGCGACGGTAGTGACAACTCGATGCAGCGCCGGAATATGCTCTCGACGAGGTGCTTGACCCAGCATCAGACATGTATTCTCTGGGATGCCTCATCTATGCCGTGCATTGCAAGGGGAACCCGCCTTTCAAGACGCACGGTACTGTAGGCGGGCTTCGCGACAACGCCGGGAAGCCTCTGAAGGGCATGGAGCGTCTTGACCCAGACTTGCGAGGTATGCATTCCAGAGTGTACCCAGACGCGCCGTAACTTCTACTGATTGTTTATAAAGCATTGCTTAATTCCCTTATCACCCGTCACCATCATAATCGGCCCTCTCCCAGCACACTTCCCTCACATCCTTTCTTCAATTCCCTTCCCATCTCGACCCTTAATTTCCTGGACCGATCCAACTTCGCTGCAAAATCTCGCGAAGAGAAGATATCTTTCATGAAAGGCCTTACCTCCGTCCTCGACCGCTTCTCTGAAGGGCTTCGGACACGAAAAATCCTGCCGTCCTTGTTGGAAGAAATGAAGGATACAAATCTACTGCCATATATCCTACCAAATGTGTTCGCAATCTCACAAATGCTGACACCAGCGCAGTTCGCGAGCATGGTACTGCCAAGTTTGAAGCCTCTGTTTGGGATCAAGGAGCCTCCGCAGAATATGATCACTTTGCTGGACAACCTCCAAATGTTGCAAAACAAAACAGACAAGAGTGTATTCCGAGAGCGTGAGTGCAAACGTCTCTGTTGGCCTCGGCGATGATATATCAGGTCACTCCCAGATGTACTACCCCTTGTTTACAACGCGCTCGAGTCAGAGCACGCAGCGGTAAGCCGTTCGCTTCTGCTGAAGTTCCTCACCTTATGGACCGTTGACTAGGTGCAAGAGCGCGCGCTCAAAGCTGTACCGGACCTTTGTGATACAATTGACTATGCAGAGGTAAAAGGTGTACTATTCCCCCGTGTTGCGGTAAGTTATACTTTCATTCTGATGCCGCCTGTACCTAAGCTACATCCGCCGTACAGTATGTTTTCTCCAAGACCCGGATACTGTCCGTGAAAGTAGCGACGCTGAATACATTTCTGGCCATGGTCAAGACACTGGATCAGGTGAGCCCTCAAGCAATGTTATGAAGGATTCTCGTTACCCCCACTAAACCAACATGTACAGACGAGCTTAACCCAGAAGCTTGTCCCGCTACTTTCTAAAATACGGACAAAAGAGCCAGCTGTAATGGTCCGTTTCTGTGCTCATTTGGTGGCGAATCGAGGCTGATGGTGCGTCACATAGATGGCTACCCTAGCTGTTCAGGAAGCAATGGGTCTCAAAGTAGACCGAGAAGCTGTGGCGACCCTTGTGCTGCCTCAATTGTGGGCCATGTCGATAGGGCCATGTGAGTAGTCTCCATCTTTCGCGGGAGTCTTCGCTCGATCAACTTCGCTTCTTACAGTACTGAGCGTATCGCAATTCAAACGATTTATGGAGGTGATCCGTAAATTGGGAGACCGCGTTGAGAAGGAACATGACCAGTACCTGCGGGACTCCCAACGAATAGAAGACCGTTCAGCGGTTTCTACCAACGGGTCTGGTCCCTCAGCGGCAGGCGGTACAGTGGACTTCGCCAGCCTTGTGGCAGGAAGTAGCAACGGGGGTGTGCAGAAGTCTGAGATACCCGCTGACTCCAATAAAACCCCAAGTTGGGAAGACGATGTATGGGGGAGCATATTTGCCGACAATACTGGCTCTACAGTGAGCAGGCCCTGCCTCACGCAAATGTCAGTCACTGACTACCCCCCCCCCCCCCCAGACTCCAGCCGTTTCAAGTCCTACTCTGTCTCCGAAGCCAAACACCTCAGCCTTCTCACCACCTCCACAACCTCTGCACCCTTCCCCTCAAAGGACCAATAGCGTGTCATCCACATCCACCGTATCAAACCCAGTCCGTCCTGGCCGGCTTGGTGCCATACCAATGTCTTCCAATTCGTTCTCAAACCCACCATCCACATTGTCGTCTCGGCCATCGCTGTCTACTCAGCCACAAAGATCCTCACTGTCGACAGCGCCTCCTATGGTGCCTCAGGTACAGAGCACACCGGGCTTCGCGCAGACCTCTACGCCCAATATGGGTTTCCAAAGCGATTCCACGCCGAATTACAATGTGTCACTCCCATCTGCACCCTTGATGCATACAACAACGAGTCCTCCGCCCTTATTCCCGCAGAATCCGCCACAAACTATGGGAAGCATCCTTACCCCGTCTAGACCATCTCAACCAAACCCGACTTGGTCAGCAAATGCGCCGAACCAACTGTCAAAAGATGATTGGGGAGACTTCGACCCTCTATCCTGAGCTATGGGATTCTTCGCCTTAGCGTACCGATTCATGCCTAATTCATATACCACGCAACATGACTATTGCTCATCATGCTCAACCTCTATCCCGGCTACTGCTCCCACTGTAGGGGCTTCCACGATAGTCTCGAATGCGTCGTGGCTGGAGACAGCAGTCTCAACAATGTCCATGTCAACAGGACGCCCTAGAATAGCGTTCAGTACGATAAGTGCACCAATCTTACTAGACACCAGGTTGTTTTCTCTGCAGGTAGCACTGAGGATACCTGTAAAACCATATGCGTCAAACTGGATGCGTAACTGATAATAACAGTCACTCACAGAATGTACATCCTTCTTCACATTCGCAAGTTTCAATTGTCTCGACTGCCTCCTTGAGAGTCGTGGATACTGCGCTGGCGGTTAGACTGGTTTCATACGAGCGGCGAGGAATTCAATGTGACTCTACCATGATCAAATGCTTTCGCTGCTATCCCGCCTGTATTGCCAGACGGTTCGTAGAAGATGAGCCTGAGCAAGATCTCAGTACCGAATCGCTTGCAGAGTGCACACACAGACTAACCTAGCAGGACGCTTTCTTTTCGATTCGCTTGCCTTGTACTCTTTCTCTGCTACCTTGCATTCAGTGGCTAGGTCCTTTGCAAGCACAAATCTATTGAGGAAAGCATGGGATGCAGCATGAATCGCCTCGGCAGGATTGATGCCAGTATCTTTCATCAACTGCAGCGTGTTTCGCGGTACGTCCAACCATAGACCAGTCGTTTCACGTTCCCATGGAGGAGTGTCCAAGTCGACTCGCTCTATGATTGCCTTGTTCCTGGTAAACCTAGTCAGTACTGCCTCACCTCAACCCTTCACACGTCATAAGACATACCTAACTTTGAAGTAACCGTATACGGTAGTAACCAGCTCGACGCCTGTTGTTGTAGTGAGTGAATATAGATGTACGCGATGTCTAGCAATCTGTGCTCACGGCCAAAAAACGCCCTATGCGGCGAACCTTTGATTTCTCGAATGCGATATGTTTGTACGGCATCAACATTGGTGAAATCACTGTTCATCATAGTTGGCAGGAAGCATTCCATAAGTATGACCAGAGAGCTTACCGAGGTTCGGTAGTCCAATTCACATCCGCTCTGAGGAGCTTAGCCATCTTGGAGTCGTGACTAACTTCCTTCACCTGATGCACATACCGGGATACTAAGGGGAAGGGAGGTATAACCTGATAAGAGCAACTCACCATGAACGTCATGCCTTGATGTATGAACTGCGACGAGTGAGTGGACGTCATGGCGTACAACGCAGCGCTACTCACCACTGCACCTTCGTAGATTTCAAACAGTGCACGAGATAGTTCAACTTCTTCCAAAATTCTCGGCTGTCCGCCCTTGTTCACTGGGGTGATGTCGACCACCATATACTTTTCTTCCTCAACCCCTCGAAGGGAAATATGCTTGGCAGGGTAAGGCAAGTATTTCGGATGAGTATAGTACCTGCATGCTCAGACGGTTATTGTGTGTCATCTTGCGAGCTACTCAGAGGTACATACCAGCCATCCTTATCCTTGGATAATGCTGTTTCGCAAAGTTCCTTCATTGTGGGACCAAAGTATTGTTCATCGTCCGGAGTGACGATAGGCATTTCATGTGCGGCGCATTGCAGATGTGCCTCAATGATCACTTTGCTCTCGGTGTCAATGAGTAGGTCATTCATCGGCTTGTCAAAGAGCTCGTCGGGGTGATTCGCATAATGCTTGTCAACAGGGAGTCCATCCGCGACATAGACCGCTAATGCGTCTCGCGCTCTACGACCCGCCCTGCCCGCTTGCTGCCTCTGATGGAACAGGGATGCAACTAGTCAGTTGACGAATACAGTACTCTGAGTGTAGCACTACATACGAAGCTGGCGATACCACCCATAGGAAACCCGAGCATGATGACGGCATCAAGTACGCCTATGTCAACTCCAAGTTCCAGGGCATTCGTAGCGACGATACCGAGTAGATTTCCGGAGAATGCTTCTTGTTCTATCTTCCTTCTATCCTATCATCGGGTTTAGTGTGCATTCTTGTCAAGGAATGGAAACGCGGCAAAGTACCTGTGGTGAATATCCTACCAAGATCGTCGGTGAGATTGAGAGTTTCACCATTGAATGTCGTAGAACAGTCGTAACATACCTCCACGATAGGCCATCACCTTGCCCAATATATCTAATCGACCCTCCGAGGTCAACTCCGCCCTGAGCGTTTTCATGGCCTAGCGAGTGTCAATGAGTAGGTCCCAACCCTTGAACCAGTGACATACCAGTTCACAGGATTTCCTAATCTATCAGAGGAATCACGTTTATGAGTAAGTTATGGGGTATCTTGTACATCTGGGAGTGGCAAACCTTGCAAAATAGAATGACGCGTATACCGCGAGCCATCAAGTACCTCATCAAACGGGTTGCCTCAGACAACGCGCTCTTGTATCCCATTGACTCATCCTGAGGATCTATAAGGGGAGGCGTCCAGACCAGAAAGTTCTTGCGTCCCGAGGGTGCACCATCTTCTGTGATCTCAACCACATCCTGCCAAAAGAGGACTGTATTAGTTTAGACCGTTGCCACAGTGAAGAGGAGCCATACCGAGATCCCAAAAAGTGTCGACATATGTTGCGCGGGCTTGGCGATGGTCGCACTGCATGATACAAACTTGATTCGTCGATCTGAGAAGAATACTGAGGTGAGTTGTTGAACCGCGGCCTTGAGAGAGGGAGTCGTACTTCCAACTGCCGTACAAACACGTCTGAATCGTCGAAGTACTTGTGCAACATGACTATGTAGCGTAGTCAGTATGGTGGGAGTGTCGATATCATCGGACTGACCTTCCGAAAATACCGGCATAATAATGTAATTCGTCTACAGCGATCAACTTGATATTCTTTAGGAAAGGCCTCCAGAGGTCTTCATGTGGTAGTATAGATGCATGTATCATATCCTGAAATCAGTGATTCAACAAAATTATTCAGCACAGAACGCGGAGGAGGGGAGCACAAACGAAGTTGGTGAAGATAACTGAGGCTGTCTCTCGGACGACTAGATCGTCTCTCAGTATCAGCAAAGGGGTTTGTTAGTGAGCGAGGTCAGGCAACATACTGCGACGTTCCTCCTGCGGAGTATCACCATCATAGGTAGCGACCTATAGAGCGGGATCAGTTCCGCCCTGTGTAGGCAAGAAACACGACAATACTTTGACATGCTCGAGCCCCGGACAAGAGCACAGTAGTTGTTCCAACGCTGCTTTCTGATCTTGCGCCAAAGCTTTGGTAGGATATATGAATATGGCTGTGCTCTCAGGGTCGACTTCCAGGAACTTGAAGAGAGGAACTTGGTATATGACGCTTTTCCCTGAAGCTGTACTAGTGGAGACTATAACATTTCGACCCTGAAGGATAGCATTGATCGCGGCAACTTGATGAGTGTATAGAGTAGAGATCCCCCGAGCATCATGCAAGGCTTGCTGAATGGTATTTGAGAGTGGCTGAGCGAGGTTAGCTGGAACATATGGTTGGAGCCTATCCTTTACCCTCCAGCTACAGCCTAGCAACGTACCGGTTTTACCCTGTCTGGCGTCGAAAATCTTTCGGTGCACGATCTGGTCTGCATACCATTCTTGTTCTTGAATCTCACTGATGACTTCCTCGACAGAAGGTCGACTATTGGAATCTGGCACCACCTTGGCTTTGCCTTTTCCCGTCTTATCGTGAAGAGACTTGCCGGGATCCACGGGAATATGGTCATATGCAGCAGCACGAAGCAGATCTTCTGCACCTTCGCCCTCCGGGGTAGCTAGCAATAATCTGCGTCCAATGATCAGCCTACCTGATTAGTTTCATTCAGGGGCTATACAGGCGCACTCATTTACGGCTTGCACAAACCGTTCATTCCGTTTCTCGATGAGCTTCCTCGTAGCAGCTGGTGTGAGAGCAGGCGGGAGCGAGTACAAGAACCCAGGGTTCGCTGATTTCTTTCCTCTGGAAGCGTCCATAAAGTCCAAAATGAGAACATGTTCGTCTGCATCTGCACCAATGCCTCCATGCATCTGAGTAGAGGGATAGTCGGATGGCAGGGTGAAGTCCGCGTTCCTGCTGGCTTTCTCCCCGCCGCGGGCGGATGCCAGCTGTTTCATTGACTCTTCATGTATGCGGAGCTCTGCGCTGGGAATGTAGGCGAAGTTTATCAGATCAGGAAGAAGAGCTCTTTGTTGGCGTATATGGGTCAGACATCTAGCCCCCTACGGCGACATTACGACAGACGTACTTCAGCTCAGCAACTTTGGATAGCTCCAGAGGGCTAAATGTCCAGTGTTAACATTGATGCATGGATTGACACAGACGACGCACTGTCGCAGAAGCCCTTCTACGGAAGTCCTCACGACAGGAAATGTTACGGCCAGTTGTTTCCTAGAGGAACAAAATGCAAGAACGGTATTGAGAGCCTGACTCGCATGCTTCGGTAAGAGCCCCATATTGCCCAGAAAATCAGAATGGAATGACCTTGTAGATCTATACAACCGTTAGAGATAAATCTTTTAAGCAGAAGTAGCATCGTACCTTGTACAACTAGAATGGTGCAATGAGTGGTGTCAATCTGGTCCCGGTGGCCAGTTGGACTCATCAACCTCTCACTGACTCACCTCATTAAAGTACTCGGGCCATTCAATACTAGTAGACTCAATTTGGGTTGTTTTACCCTTTCTTCCGTTAGCCTTTGACTTCGTAACACGGTATTTCTTGACGGATACAGAACATTCTGCGGTTTCCTGCCCGTTGCTGTCCGATGTGGAGGATTTTGTTGCCTTGCGCTTTCGAGATGACATGCTACAGTAGGGGCGATGCATCGATGAAAGCCCCGAAGAGTGCGTTGAGTCACGTCACTGAGTATAGTCTCCCAACCGCAGACGTAGTGGGACGTTTTCAACCTTCGTGCCTTTTACTGTTCTTTGAGGAAAAAAAAACCTTCGTGCCTCGGCTGTGGACATCAATATTCAGAAGGCGAGGCGCCCATTTTGTCTGTAGTTCGTGACGTGTGAGGAAGCGCGGATGTGAAGTTTGTCGACAACGTCAACTTCGACATCGAGGAGTACGGTCGAGCACAACACACAACACACCAGAACTATGCGTGCTTCAGCTCCTCGTCTTGTCCGAGTACTCCGCAGGAGTGCACTCCAGGGCAACCCATCTGTCCTCCGCCGTGTCGTACCAGAGCCTGTCAGGTCAGACGTTCGACATCCTACCCTCATTGAAATCCTCCAGCAACGTCAGATCCAGGCTGGCGCTGAATTTCCCAAAAACATCCGAGTCGAGCCTGTCGTAACAAAAGCGACGTTCCGAGGTGTACCTGCCGAGATTAGGGAGGAGTTGAAGAAGCTCATTAAGGAGCGATAACATGGCTGATATGCAGCTATGTGAGTAACTACTTCTTTCGAGCTGTCTTGGCCTTCATACTGATGCCTTATAGTTCGTATCGCGACCTTGTTCATCACCTGAGCACATCGTCCATTTGTGCAGCATGGATGTCCTCATGGAGGGGCATCACCCTCTCTCTCTCACCACCATTCAATAGTATCGGCAGGACTTATATGACTTTGTATCTCTCCTAAGTCCACCCTTGATCTCTCCCTTGCATCCCAACCTGAATGCCCGATGATCATCCTGTACCAATAAGTCTATTAGTAAGTATTCGGTAATTACAACACGCTCTAGCAGGTTTACTGCTACTGACACTAGCCGGTTGAAACGGCGCTCACATCACTTCGTCTTCGCCTCAAGCCTCTCCTTCCCCTCTTTCACAACTCTCTCCACCAACTCATTGAACATCTTCTTCTGCTGTAAATGAATAGCATGTCCCGTCTCCTTCCACTGAATGAACTCTGCTTCTGGCATATGTTTCTTCAGATAGAAGCTTTTCGTGGGGGAAACGAGGTTGTCATCGTCTCCTGTCAATATGACTACCTTTGGTATACTCTTGGAGATCGTGTTCAACCGAGCGGGCGTGACGTGGTGAGTGAGTCCGGCGATCATCTGGGAAATAGTACCGAAGAACGTCTGTGGTCGGGTTAACTCTATACGTCTGCGGTAATCCTGTGAGGGTGAACCTGGTCAAAGAAGACACTCCAAACGACTCTATAGTTGCAACGCACAATTGTCATAACTTCTCTATTTGTTCTACCTTGAGGATCATCTTCAGCTTTAGAGTCAAGCCACTTCTGGGGGAACACCATGTCGTGAATGATGGGTATCTTGGCTTCAGTATCTTTCATGAAGGTCAGTCTGTGACGCGTCAACCAGCTGCATGGTACATCTGAGATTGATAGAGCACCAACCTAGCCAAGGAAGAAAACCCTTTCCACTGTGATACCCTAAGTACAAGTAGATCATATCACAACAATACGGCGTACCGGAGGTAGGTTATTCCAGAAATGTCCCCCTGCCGTTGTAACAGCAAGCAGGAGACTAACGATCCGTTCAGGAATCTTAGTCGCGAGTTCTGTGACAGGCGACTGAGTTTCATGCATGAATCATACATGATGGTACCCACCTTGCGCAATCATACCACCCAGTGACACCCCGATGACATGAAGGTCGTGTTTAGCCGTCCAGCCAATGTAGTCCAGTAGGACAATGATATCCTCGGCCATGCCAGATGTCCTGCAAATCACTGATTCTAGTCACACTGCATGAGAGCGGTCGGGAGCAAACTCACGAATAAGGTCCTTTGGGGGTTCCGCTGTGTCCTACACCGCGGTTGTCAAAAACGAGGACAGAGTACTCAGGCTTGCGACCAAAGTACTCTACCTGAGGAGACCAACCGAACGATGAACTATTCAACCTATATATCTCTTTGCTATTAGCCTACCGCAGTCTGCAACCATTTGAGGCATTGAACACTATCCACGCGAGCATTCAGACGTACCCCATGATGAAGACGAGCTTGTTGGGTCCCGAGCCATGTTGTTCAAAATACAATGAATGGCTCTCGAGAGGGTCCCCACTCTGATGTCTGAGCGTAGTAACAGGACAAAGTCCCTTCCGAGTGCATGTGGATGGGTCAAAGATAGATGGGAGGTCCAGTTGTGCTGGAGTGGGCGGGTTTGCTTCCTGGGTTTCACTCATACTGTGTGGTGCGTTGCAATTGCTGGTGGAGAATCGAAATCTAGGAAGTGTGGCGATGGAGGTCTGTAGATACTGTCACGGCCGCTAAGTACCAGTGTATGATAATGTAGCAGTACTTACTCAACATATGTACGATCGGCGTACTCGGTCGATCGGAGGTAACGGCAACTGCCAATGCAATCTAAATCACATGCATAGGCTCGTTCATACTTACTCAGAGTCAACGTTCCATCTTGTGGTAACTTACAGTATGCGACGTAGTGGCATTCATTAGAGAGAATCAACTAAAGAACAGTGGATACAGTATAGTACAAAAAAACAGCTGTACAAAGACTCAGGCGAAACAGGTCAACGCCTTCCCTTGACGGGCTTGCCGTTCGACTTGCCGTTCGATTTTCCGTTAGCCTTCGGAGCAGCCTTTTTCTTTGGCCTATCTGAGTCTTCATCGTCGGAGTACCCGCGTCCTTGTTCAGTTTTCTTCTTGTCGGACTTGGCTGCCTTCCTCTCCAGTTCATCCCAATCATCCCCCTCACTATCGTCGTCGAAGTCGGAGCCAGAGCCTTCATCGTCAGACGCGTCCGAACCATCGTCATACTCACTGCTCTCTTCGGAGGCTTCAGAACTCTCGAAATCTTCTTGTTCAGCCTCGAACTCTGATTCAGATTCAGATGACTCTGGGTCGCTCTGTGACAGACAATGTCAGCTCGATTAGAACAAGGCAAGGGGAAGATTCAAACCCACCTCTTCTCTGCCGGCACCACCCAGGAAGGACCAGCCGCCTTGCTGGAAGAACTCGTACGGATCTTCGTTGATAGTCTTCATGATTGGTCCCCAGTTCAAGTTGACGGGGCCTTCAGCGAGAGGTATATCAACAGAACTAAGAATCCCGGTCAGCACTTGCATCCGAATGATACTAGCAGTAGCACGTACTCCAGCCAGTTCTTCACATCATCGAGTTGAGCGCTTGGTATCGAGTTGATATGCAGCGGTGTCTTTGTGAAGTCCTTGAAGATGAGCACCATATCGAACTGCCTGAGACCGAACTGGACACGTTCAAGGGAGGCGATCTCGATATCAGCAAGAGTGACGACGAGGAAGGGCGGATCAGATAGGTAGACGAGGCATTCGGTCGTAGGCTGCAAGCGAACGTTCGTACGGAAAGGAACGCCCTCAAAAGACAGTTCACGGAAGGGTATGTCCGCCTCGAGGGTATCGCCAGTCTACAATCGTGAAGATGAGAAAATAGTGAAACTTGAATTCTGGGACTAAAGTGCTTACCGACGCTGTAGAAGCCTCGGCGATCTTCTCGGCGAAGCTCTTGAACTCTTTGTTCAACAATTGCCGGCGTTTCCTCTCCTGTTGCTCGAGCTCGATCTCATCTTCATCTCCATACCGATACTTCCGCTTCCTGTTACCCGTCTCGTCGAACTGAACATCGGACGCTTCGCGATAAAATTGCACGTCCTAATAAGTTGAATGTCAATGTAAGGCAGTATACCCTGTGACTATGCGGACGAGCTTACATGTGCCTTCTTCTTGCCAATCATTATGGGTGCTTTCAGATGAATATGAAGGATGACGAGCAGTTCATGATCACAAGGTTGGAAGAACAGGTGCTTAATGTTGCTGAAAAGAACATCTAAGGATGATTATGAGGGAAAAAGTAGACAAAAATCAGGAGTTTCTTCAACATACCGATCTTTTGAGAAGTGGCGGGCGATTGGTATCGGATACCGTTCTGGTGAATCTCAACCTCTCCAGGCAAACGCTTGCCGTCGAGCGCAGGTCGAACGAATACTTCGGGTAGTCGATGGGGTCTCCTGCCCTTGATCTCGACGAGGACGTCTTGCTCAATGACATCTGCCATTTCCTTCTTTTGTTGCTCGCGCTTGTTCACCTCCTTCTTGAGGTCAGTGATCTGCTTCGAGATGGCATCGAAGCGGTGTCCATCAGCAGAACGATAGGTGACGGAACGAATGAAGGTGGCGTCGGGATCCTCGAAAGGCTGAAGAAACTGGTGTTAGGAGAACAGAGTAGATATGGCGTTAGTGAACCCACTGTGTCCTCTTTCTTTCCCGCAAGTTGACCAGGTGTTTGGAAGTTCACTCGGAGGAAAGTGAACTCGCCTTCGTCGTTCTTGCTGACGTTCTTGATGGTGTTGATGTGGAATGGCACGGCGAACCCATGGATTGGCAGAATGACGGTTTGGGCCTTTCTGTCAACAAAGATCTGAAACCTGATTGTCAGGAAATGAAAATACAAGTGTGTCAATGACAACGCACCCTGAGGTTCTCGACTTCCCTCGGCAGCGCAGCTTCACCCTTGTAACTTTGGAACCGTTTCCAGCCCTTTCCTTCTTTGCCGCTCGTTCCTCCTCCACCTCCCGAGAACCTGGCCAGCCCCTCCTGCTGTAGCTTTTCATGCAACTCTCGCTGATGTTCAGCAATCTTCGCGGCCGTCGACTGAACAAGTTCCTCGTGGGCCGCGCTCCGCGTCTTATTCCGTAAAACCTTTCCTCCCGCTGTCTTATTCTTCATTGGGGAAGCGTTACCATTTGTCCCTAACTTGGCCGTTGGTGGTTTCTTGGCGGGTTTGGACTCTTCATCCTCCTGATTCAGGAAGAATAGGGTATCTTTCGCCGATTTCACGCCAGTGGTCAGAGGCACAGCCTTATCGCTACCAGTAACGTGAACAGTGTCGACCAGATGCAAAGCGTACTTCTTTCCATCTTCTTCCAGGTCCTGGAAGCCCAACACGAGATTGAATACCATGTCTTTCTTCAATTTTCGAGTGTTCTTCCCCGAGAGCAGGAAGGTGGAATCCCTGAACTCCATTCCCATCTACGCGAGAGTTTAGGACACACCAGTGATGGATGAGAACAAAGACTCACCAAATGGCCCACGTTCTTTACGAAATGCTTCTCTAACTCCGGTTTCTTCTCCTTGATGTATGAGATAGCATGCTGATAGATGTCGCGCGCAGGGGTGCCGTCAGTCATTTTTGAGAGCAATTCTGATTGCAAACTGAGAAGCAAGTTGTAGGTCGCTTCTTGTTCCTATGCGGAGTCCGATATAAGCCTACCGCGCTCGACGGGATCACGAGGCACATACCTTGCTTGGATCTACTATGAAACTTCGGCCTAGGTTTGCGCAATACCCCTTATACTTCATACCCAAAGCAATGAGAAGTACACCTTTGTGGGCCATGTTATCGCCCGTAGATTCAGCGCTTGGCTTCAGGTCGTAACCTGTACTCGATGACTGTGACTGGATTATAGGGGTGTAGCAGAATTCGGTTGATGACCAGTCGATCTATAGAGAATGATGGGGGTACGTTCAGCAGGGGAGAACAGCGTTTCAATTGACGGGGCTCACGTCTGTTAGTCCCTTGCCTTTACTCCATACACGCATATCCGGGCCTTTCGCATTGTCACCTTCGCCGTAACCCAGCCGTGTCTCAATTTGAGCGGCGAACTGTTCATGCGAGATCTTCGCCTCTCGGTCTAGAATGGTCTCCAATTTGACGGCTACATGATGTGCTAGGAGTGTCGATGTGAGACTGGCAGCCGTCTTGACGCATTTCTGGAGAGGCTGCTGAGTCTCGGCCCAACGAAGCACTCAAGAAAACGGACGCACCAACTCTTCCTCATCCTTCGCTGCCATGAAGCCTGATACGGCGGGGGCGATATCGACAACCTCGGGCTTCTGATCCGCAGTGTTAAGCGCGGCATTCCACTCATCCATAAGCTTTCCTGTCTGCGACTCCTTAGTCAAGGTGCCGACTCGCTGATGCGATGTGTAGGCCTGAAGGAATCTCGGTAGTGCGTCTGTAGGTGGTTCCTTCGCTTTTGCTTGTGCCAAGATTTCGATTGGGACGTGGGAATTGGGGCCCTGGATTTGAGCGAGGATTTTCGCTGGCAGTTTTTCGATGGTTGAGAAGGCAGCATGTAAAAAAGGGCGAATGAACCTACGAACCCTTTGAGGCGGAGCACAGTATGTAAACTTTGTCCTTCTCAAATAGCATGAAAGTCGAGGGGAACTCGTATCCTAGCAGCCATGTCTTGTAGATAGCGCAGCGAAAAGGCTGAGTAAGATAGGGTATTAGTTGAAGGAAAACGACTCACTTGTAAGGCTGTTCCCTTCCGAATGGGATCATCCTCAGCCGCTGGGTCTCCAGCGGCGAGAAAGATAGCATCGACCTCAGCTACCGATGCATAATCACTGTCGTTACTAGCATTCTAATTCGTGACGCAGGGGCAATCGTTAGAGCAACGTCTCGGATTATAGAATTATAACATACCCTCCAATTATCAATTAACTTAGCAAGCCTTCTATTGAATTGCTCCACGTTCAGCACAACTTGCATTCTGGGTCGCAAACAGACGTGGTGAAAGAGGGGTAAGAGGCTGAGGATGAAGGAGAGCGCGTCCAAGTTGTGGCACGCCAATAAAACACGGGTCACGCACCTTTCTGTCGGACTTTGAAAGCTCGAGACGCGCTTAGGTTAGGGTCAGAGTCATTGAGCTCAGACTAGTACTAGTATCGCGTATCCCTAGAGCCTTCAGTCGCTCAACATATAGTAGCAATGAGAAATCGCTAACACAAGATTCGCCACACTGTCTACAACCATGATGAATGGCGATGTTGCCAGACAGGAAACACGTTCGTCCTCGCCAGATTCCATATCATTCTCCGCAAAGTCACCTGCGCTGGAGTAAATGGTCTACTTCTCTCTTACATTGACCTTGTGTAGTTAAAGGTCGCAACAGCGTGGATTATTCTTACTGGCTATCATCAGTCGAGTACTGGTGAACCGCTACCCGTGTCATCTGAAAGTACTGCTCAGACCATATATCCGTTCAAGTCGATCGATCACTCTCCGAGTAATGGAGCGCACCTGCTGTCACATTCTCCTCTTCAGTCAGGCTGGACGTGTAGAGGGTAACCCATGTTGCTTCCACTCACTGTACTTATTTTTCTAGGAGGTCAATGGAAAGCGACCATCCCCACTCAAATCAGGATGTGCTAAATGTTTCCGAGCGTCAAACTGTCGTTCGACTTCATCGCAATCCGACACGAGTCTCGACCTCACTGACGCTGTTCCATTAGGTCGCGCACTAGCACGACAACTCTCCACGCTCTCTTCTGATCCTCACCATCGCCAGCACATTCTGTAGCAATTGCCTACATTCACCAGAGTCTCTCTCAATGGCTCTGTCCAACCTCCTCGCGACGGATGACCTTACTATCATCCTTGCCTTGGTAGCTGCAGCACTCTTCCTCTTGCACAACTTATACAAGCCTCAGCCTCTTGTACACCCAATATTGCTTGGACGTCAGAGCGATGTTGCTCGTGTGAGGAATCCGAAGGAGAGTGCGGTCTTCAGAAACTATGGAACTGGCATGCTTGGCAGAGTGCGTCATCACCGTGTTCGGCTATGTGCATGAGGATGAACTGAAGATTTCTATTATCACAGTTCCCAGTGAGGCCAGCTAAGGAGCAGCAGGTACTACTTGACTTAGTGAAACCTGACTCTGACGCTCCTCGGACGTTGTGGTCCACCAAGGTCTGCTGTAAAGCTTCCCCCTACTGCAGCCTGACCTGACATGTTATGCTAGATAACCAATCCAGAGCTTAGGCAGCGTGTCTCTGCATTGGGTAGAGGGCTGGTTCGTCTTGCGAACCTGGACCGCGAGGAGTCCAACGTGCTCTTGCTGTTGGATGACAGCATTGAATTCCTGATTACTGATCTAGCCCTCGCCTCTCATTCCATTCCTTCATTCACACTTAGCGCGTTGTCCCTGCTCTCTCCGGTCTTGGAAGAACACCCTCCTTCGGCCATTGTGACTGATGCGAAATTCCTCCCTCAGCTTCTTGAATTGATTCACGACTCCAACGAAGGCGTTCACCACACTGTCATCGTCGTCGGAGATGTGGATAAACCTATTGAAATTGGGGGTGTGAGGATTCTCAAATGGTCAGACGTTGAACGTCAAGGTTCCCAGCTGGACCAGCTCACTTCGCCAGCCCCGCGTGAGTTGACTATCTCGACCTCTGGTTGGGGAGATATACTGATTGGGTGACAGAGCCGACGGATGTATTTACCGTTTCATTTTTCTCCACTCCCGATGGTCAACTTCGAGGTACATCCCTCACCAACGAAAATATCACGGCAGGAGTCACTAGTACACGCGCCCTGCTGCCACTATCCGGGGCCATTTCACCCCTAGATACCATCGTATCTGGCCACTCGATGTCCACTCCATTTGGTCGTGCTGTGGCATATACCGCAGTGTTCGAAGGCACCAACTTTGCCTCCTTGAAGAGTGCCCCATTGTATAATCTCGACGAAAGTAAGCCTTCGTCCCTTGTTACGCCAATGCTTCGCCTAACCAACAATTCTAGATACCCCATCCGACTTGGAGGATATCCGGTCTGCCGAGACGTATCCTATTCCCTCCCCTACGTTGCTCTTTGCCAGGCCTTCACACTTGGCGGCATTATCGCATAGTATACTCAAGGAAGCTAAGGAATCCTCCTGGCTCTTGCATTCCTTGGCCTGGAGACACAAAGTCGCCGGTGTTTTGGAAGGGTTCATCACTAAACAGAGCTTGTGGGACAGGTTGGTATTTGATGACGCTCGAGTGAAGGTCATGGGAGCTGGTGCTGGCACTATCCGTGGAATTGTTGTCAGCGGAGGTACGATGAATAGTCGCTGATACTAGAATAAAACAAGGTACTGATCCATGGTTGGCAGGTCCGTTGCAAGCCGAGTCACTAATGCCTGCTCGCATTGCTCTTTCTGTTCCCATTGTCAATGCGTACATTCACCCGGCGGTCTCGGGGCCCGTTTTGGCCTCACACCCATTGGACCTTCAGTCGTTCCCTCCGACGCCCCCTGTTACCTCGGGCAATGCATCAGCATCGGACAACTTCGCTTTCGCATACCAAGCACCAGTTGGACCTCCTACGATTAACGTGGAGGCCAAGCTAGTCGGAGTAGACGACGATTCGGTAGAGAAGGGCGAAGATCCTATTGGGTACTTGCTCGTCCGAGGTCCGACGGTGGGCAAGTTGATCCATGTCGATGAAGATGAAAGGGACAATGTACCCGAGGAGGATAAGGGCTGGCTTGAGACAGGCGGTAGAGCCAGAGTGTTGAGCAATGGAACCTTCAAAGTCGCCGCGGCGACGCCTTCCAAGTGATTCTGGGTGCTATACTGGTGGCATGTCTATGCCTGAATGTAC